>REGO01000619.1:346088-358524 GCA_010120015.1 Rhombomys opimus
GACTGGGAGGGGAGGAGGGAGGGGCTTATGGGGGGATACAAAATGAATAAAGTGTAATTAATAAAAAAAAATTCTCAACAACAACAACAAAAAAGAATATTGGCATGCCCCAATTTTATAAGCAGAGTAGTTTCTTTGGTAGTAAAAAGGATTTAAAATATAACAAAATTTTATAATAAAAAAAACTTGAATAAAGTTTACATGATCTTGACAAAAACATATTTCTATTAGTCAGGAATATTTAAGCCCTGTCGGCAGAACAAAGAATCAGAAAAAAATTACCACATTGTACTTAAGTTTGTGCTCATTAATTGATATAAGATAGCAGATTATTTTGTATACTTGACTGGAGAATTGAATCATTTCTTACAAATTTGAAGTGATTTAAAGAATGATAGTTATATATTAATTTATGAAAAACAAGATACAGATATATTAGCATATATAACATATAATTCATAGGGTCATTCTCTTTGTAAGTATATTCTACTGCTAAGAAATTGAAAGTATTTTTAAATGCCAAATCTGGGTCCAGTAATCTGCCATAGAATATACTGAAATTAAAAGGCAAGATTTTCCATACATCATGGAGCTAATATTGCTAGTAGATGGATCAGAGAAATAACTAAGAAACATACGATTGTGTCAGGTAAAGTTAAATAGTAAAAGACAGCAAAGTAGGTGGCTAAAATTAATAATGGAAATGTTGATAAGAAAATTTTGGACAGCTTCCACGTGGTGGTATTTATTCAAAGGTCAGGAAAAAATGAAGAAATCTTTAGATACATACACTAAAACTTTCAGCACATTAAACTCAGAGACGAGAAATGGAGAAACATACATGAATCATTTTAACATGCTGTGTGTATGATGGTTTGTATGTTTATAAGTATTGTATAATAATACAGCAGTTCAGGAAATTCATCTGTAGTCTTGCTTAGATGCTCCATTGTTATAGTTCCTGCTGTTTGCTATGGAGCAGTCATTTTGCAGAGCTCCTCCGTTTTGAGTGAATAGTGACATTTTCTAAAAGAAAATTATTTGCTTTTCAGAACAAAAGTACTGTGTTTTTCTAGATTCCTGCTCTCCCTTCCTCATCAACTCAAGTAAGACAGGCCAGAAAAGAAGGTTTAAATATCACCTGAGAATCCTTAGTTCAACACTCCCTAGTTATCCTTACAAAGGACAACCACAGGACAAAAAGTAAATCTTTATTCATCTCCCCCTTTCTACTGTTCTAGGCCTAAAATTACTCAAGTCTAAGCTCTCTGATTTCTTGAACTAGAACCCTTTCTTCCACAGGTCAGTCATCTAATTAAACCTGTGTTCTTATAGAGTTAGTCATTTTTTCTTTTCTTTCAAAAGAAAAAAAAAAAAACTTACACTTTATCATGGCCTATAGAAACAGCAACTAGTACTTAGTTTAAAAGACTATTTCATTGAAATTTTTATCTATTTCTCCTGTGATTGAAAACAGATTATGAAGGTAGAAGGCAACTTTCAATAATTGAAATAATTTTTGTCTCTTCACACATGGGAACATAAATACATTTGTGGAGTATGTGCTTGTGTCTACCTCCACATGCATGTAGCACATACTTTATCTAGAAGATTATTATTGTTTTTTTTTTCAATTTTCCACTCATACTGTGTATCACAAAGTGTATTTCGTTTGAAATAATTTATTACTTGTAAAATTTAGATTTTTTTTCTGGTGTTTCTACCACTTTTGCTCACTGACTAAGTATAATCTCTCTAAACAAATGTCCAAAGGTCCCCACAATACTGTGTACCTATGGAAAGCATAATGGTAACATCATATGGGGGAATGGAATACTGTGTCTTAGCAATGATATCTTCATGCATTTGAAGTTGACCTTCAGTAGGACATTCCTTTACATTTACACATGATGAATGAAGAAACAGTACATTTAAGAAATTATCCCAGTCAGTGCCTTTATTATTAATCTTGAATTCTTTTTTAAACTTGAGTGCAGAAGTGACTTATATTTTATTAGATTTGTGATATAAAAATTGCAAATAGATAATATTTTCAGCTACTAAATTCATGGTGATTTCTGATAAAACTAACATAATTTTCAAAAATAATAAGTTAGTACTAGGATCCTTTTATGTTCTAGAATGTAAGAACAGCATTTGTTGTGTACCATTGCATTGTAGATGCTCTTAAGTGGAGGGCTTAAATTTTTCCACACAGCCATGCTGTTTCCGTTTACTTGTGTTTTAATATGAAGAAATATGTACTTCTGTAGTCTGATAGGATGGTGTTGGTAGTATTACAAGAGTTATTACTTAAATAATAATAAAAAATTAAAAAGAACTGATTTGAATAAAAAAGAAAAATACAGGTGTCGCATTTATATTTTCTGTCTTAAAAATGTTAACCATTTCAGTTTCTACAATTTATAATTGCTATTAGGTTAATCACTTAATTCATACTTCCATACTTTCTTATGTAGAAAGGATTTATGATGTTGATAAGATGAAAGACATCTTGAAATATATTTTTAACAACAAAGGCTGTTTATCACAATTGCTTCAATAAATCTTGCACTTTACTTCCTTATTAGCTAACCTATTCTTTTTTCATTTTAAAAGATATATTTATTTTTATTTTTAATATGTATATTTTATATATAATATATCACACATATAATATTCTATATTACATACATTATATGAGTGTTTACCTACATATATATTTGTGCACCACTTCTATGCCTGGTACCAACAGTCAGAGGAGAATGTTAGATAGCAGAGAACTTGAGTTACAGACAGTGGTGAATACCTATGTGGATACTAGGAATTAAATCTGCACCCTTTTCTTGAACAATAGGTTTGAAGCTAGAGAAATGCCTCAGCAGTTAAAAGTAAGGCTTTATTTCTAGAGGACTTGGGTTTGATTCCTAGAATATACATGGTGGCCCACTACTTTCTCTAATTCCAGTTCCAGGACATCCAAAATCCTCTTTTGGGATCCACTGGCATTATATATACAAGTGGGGCAAAATCATTAGTAAGGACAAAGCAATCATACATATAAATTATAATTTAAAAACATAATAATTGTTCTTAATTGCTAAGACACCTCTCCAGCCAATTTTCAAAAATCTATCTTTAAAAAAAAATAGATAGCTCTTCAATATGCCTGAAACAAACCATGATGATCTGACTTAGATTCCTGGGCCTCACATTATGTTTTATTGAAAGTTATCTTTAACTTCCAGATGTGTACCATTGCACATGTGTACACACACATTCCTCCCCCTCCATCATTCTCTCTTTATTTGTAGTAAAATTTATATTTTTAATTTTATGTTTTATTACAATTTATTCACTTTGTATCCAGTCTGTAGCACTTTGCCTAGTTTCCTCCCATTTCCATCCTCCCGTGCTCTTCTCCACCCATGACCCTCCCCTATTCCACTGATAGGGAAAGTCCTCCTTCCCTTCTATCAGACCATAGCCTATCAGGTCTCATAGGACTGGCTGCATTGTCTAACTCTGTTGCTAGTAAGGCTATACTGCCCAGGAGGAGTTGATCAAAGAGCCACCCACTGATCTCATGTCACAGACAATAGGGAATCCACAAGGAAAATGAGCTTCCATGGGCTACATCTGAACAGGTGTTCTAGGTTATCTCCATGTATGGTCTTTAGTAGGAGTACCAGTCTCTGCAAAGATCCCTAGGCCCAGATATTTTGGTTCTATTGCTCTCCTTGTGGAACTCCTGTCCCCTCCAGGACTTACTACCCTCCCCTTCTTTCATAAAACTCCCTGTACTCTGCCCAAAGTTTAGCTACGAGTGTCAGCATCTGCTTGGATAACCTGCTGGGAAGAGTCTTTCAGAGGCCCTCTGTGGTAGGCTTCTGTTCTGTTCTCTGTTTTCTTGATTTCCAACGTCGATCACCTTTGGCCTTCTGAATGAGGATCAAGCATCTTCCTTAGGGTCCTATTTCCTGCTCAGCTTCTTTAGGTATATAGATGTTAATATGTTTATCCTATATAATATGCTTAATATCCATTGATAAGTGAGTATATACCATGTGTGTCCTTCTGGTTCTGGGTTACTCAATCAGGATGATCTTTCCTAGATCCATCCTTTTGCCCACAAGTTTCATAATTTCCTTGTTTTTAATTGCTGAGTTGTATTCCATTGTGTAAAAATACCACAATTTTTGTATCCATTCCTCAATTGAGGAATATCTAGGTTGTTTTCAGATTCTTATTATTACGAATGAAGCTGCTAAGAACACAGCTGAGTAAATGACCTTTTGGATATACGCCTAAAAGTGGTATAGGTGGATTTTGAGGTAGCACTATTCCTAGTTTTCTGAGAAATCACAAGATTGATTTCCAAAATGGTTTTAAAAATTTACATTCCCATCAGCAATGAAGGGGAGATAACCTTTCTCCTCAATTTCTCCAGCATGTGATGTCACTTGAGTTTTGACCTTGTCCATTCCTGTGGGTGTAAGGTGAAATCTCACAGTCTTTTTGATTTACAGTTTCCTGAAGCTTAACTACTGTGAGAATATTTCAATGCATTTTTCTGCCATTTGAAATTACTTCATTGAGAATTCTTTGTTCAGTTCCGTACATAATATTTTTTAAATATTTACTTGAATTGTTCGGTGTTTATCTTCTTGTGTTCTTTATATATTCGGGATATTAGCCCTCTGTCAGAATAAAAGGTCAGTAGGATCCTTTCCCACTTTCTAGGCCGTCATTATGTTCTGATGACAATGTCCTTTGCTTTAGAGAAGCTTTCAGTTACATATGCTCCTGTATCTTAGAGCTGGTATTATTGGTGTTCTGTTCAGGAAGTTGTCTCCTGTGCCAGTGAGTTTGGGATTCTTCCCCAATTTTTCTTTCAACAGATTTAGTGTATCTGGTTTTATGTTCCGGTGTTTGATGCACTTGGTCTTCACCTTTGGGCTGTGTGATAAATATGGGTCTATATGCATTTTTTTTACATGTATATATCTAGATAGACCAACACCATTTGTTGAAGATGCTATCTTTTTTTTTTTTTCCCAATGTATGGTTTTGGTTTCTTTGTCAAAAATCAAGTATCCATGTTTTTGTTGTTGTTGCAGTTTGTTTTCTCTGGGTCTTTAATTTGAATCCATTGATCCACCATTCTGTTTCTATGCCAGTAACACACAGTTTTTAGTACTCTTAATTTGTAGTAAACCTTGAGATCAAGAATGGATTGATTCAGTAATTCTGGGTTATTTATTTTTTCATATGAACTTAAGAACTGTTCTTTAATAATCTGTAAAGAATTGCAGTGGTATTTTGATGGCAATTGCACTGAATCTCTACATTGATTTTGACATGATGGGCATTTTCACTATGTTAATCTTTCTGATCTATAAGCTTGGGAGCTATTCCCATCGTCTGGTATCTTCTTCAATTTCTTTCTTCAGAGACTTGAAGTTTCTTTTTTATTTTTATTTTTTTTTTAGTATTAGTTACAAATTATTAATTTGTACCTCAGCTGTAGCACACCACCTCATTCCCTCCCAATCCCACCCTCCCTCCTTAATCTCCTCCCTGTCACTTTCCAAGTCCACTGATAGTGGAGGTACTCCTCTCCTTCCACCTGATCCTAGCTTATCAGGTTTCTTTAGGAATGGCTACAATGTCCTCCTCTGTGGCCTAGCAAGGCTGCTCCTCCCTCAGGGGTGGGGAGAGGACAAAGAGCCAGCCACTGAGTTTATATCAGAAATAGTCCCTGTTCCCCTTACTAGGATACCCAATTGGATACTGAGCCACCATGGGCTCATCTGAGCAAGGGTTCTAGGGTTATATCTATACATGGTCCTTGGTTGGAGAAACAGTCTCATAAAAAACACCTAGATATATTTGGTCCTTGTGGAGCTCCTGTCCTCTCAAGGTCATATTAACTCCCCCCTTCTTTCATATAATTCTCTGCACTCTGCTGAATGTTTTGTTATGAGTCTCAGCATCTGCTTTGATACACTGCTAGGAAGAGTCTTTCAGGGGCCATCTGTGGTAGGCTCCTAAATTGTTCTCTGTTTTCTCCTACTTCCAATGTCCATCCCATTTGTATTTCTAAGTGAGGATTGACCATCTTACCAAGGGTCCTCTGTCTTCTTTATCTTCTTTAGGTGTACAGATTTTAGTATGTTTATCCTATCTTATAGGTCTAGTACCCACTTATAAGTGAGTATATACCATGTGTGTCTTTCTGTTCCTGGGATACCTCACTCAGGATGATCTTTTCTAGATCCTACAAATTTGGCTACAAATTTCATGATTTACTTGCTTTTAATTGCTGAGTTGAGTAGTATTGTGCAAAAGTACCACAATTTCCATATCCATTCCTCCATTGATGGACATCTATATGTGTCCAGGTTCTGGCTATTACAAATAAAGCTGCTACAATCATGGTTGAACAAATTTCCTTGTTGTGTACTTGATGCAAAAATGCTAAATAAAATACTTGCAAACCAAATCCAAGAACACAGAAAAAGGTACGGATGTAGCCTGTGTTAACTCAGTAACCAAATGGTTTCCCACAGTAAGGAGAACAGGGACTATTTATGACAGGAACTCAATGGCAGTCTCTTTGTCCTCCCCACCCCTCAAGGGAGGAGCAGTCCTGCTAGGCCACAGAGGAGAACTTTGCAGCCAGTCCTGAACATACCTGATAAAACAGGGTTAGATGAAAGGGGAGGAGGTCCTCCCCAATCAGTAGACTTTGAAATGGGGCAGGGAGAAGGTGAAGGAGGCAGGAAGGGTTTGGGAGGGAATGAGGGAACGGGATACATCTGGGATACAGAGTTAATAAAATATAACTAATAATAAAAAATAAAATTAAAAACAAGTAAAAAAAATATCATCCACCATGACCAAGTAGGCTTCATCCCAGGCATGCAAGGGTGGTTCAATATACAGAAATCCATCAATGTAATCCATCATATAAACAAACTGAAAAAGAAAAACCACATGATCATCTCTTTAGATGCCGAAAATTCTTTTGACAAAATCCAACATCCATTCATGTTTAAAGTCTTGGAGAGATCAGGGATACAAGGCACATACCTAAACATAGTAAAGGCAATATACAGCAAGCCTATAGCCAAAATCAAACTCAATGGAGAGAAACTTAAATCAATCCCACTGAAATCAGGTACAAGGCAGGTTGCCTACTCCCTCCATATCTCTTCAACATAGTAATGTAAGTCCTATCTAGAGCAATAAGACAAGTAAGAGAGATCAAGGGGATAAAAATCGGGAAGGAAGAATTCAGTTTCACTATTTGCAGATGATATGATAGTATAACTGAGTGATCCCAAAAATTCAACCAGAGAACTCCTTCAACTGATAATCACCTTCAGCAAAGTGGCTGGATACAAAATTAACTAAAAAAAAAAAAAAAGTCTTCTTGTATACCAAAGACAAAAGGGCTGAGAAAGAAATTAGGGAAACACCCTTCGCAATAGCCACTAATAATATAAAGTACTTTGGGGTGACTCTAACCAAGCATGTGAAACACCTATTTGAAAACAAACTTCAAGTCTCTGAAGAAAGAAATTGAAGAAGATATCAAAAGTTGGAAAGATCTCCCGTGCTCATGGATTATTAGGATTAATATAGTGAAATTTACCGTTCTGCCAAAAGCAATCTATAGATTCAATGAAATTCTCTTCAAAAGTCCACAACAGTTCTTTACAGACCTTGAAAGGAAAATTATCAAATTTATATGCAGAAAGAAAAAACCCAGAATTTCCAAAAAGCTCCTGTAAAACAACAGATCATCTGGAGGTATCTCCATCCCTGATCTCAAGCTGTACTTCAGAGCAATAGTAATAAAAACTGCATGGTATTGGCATAGAAGCAGAAAGGTGGATCAATGGAATCGAATAAAAGACCCAGAAATAAACCGAAACACCTATGAATACTTGATTTTTGACAAAGAAGCCAAAGCCATTCAGTGGAAAAAAAGACAGCATCTTCAACAAATGGTGCTGGTCCAACTGGATGTCTACATGCAGCAAAACAAAACTAAATCCTTATTCATCACCCTGCACAAAACTAAAGTCCAAGAGGATCAAAGACCTCAATATAAAACCAGATACACTAAATCGGTTAGAAGAAAAATTGGGGAAGAGCCTAGAATTCATTGGCACAGGAGAAAACTTCCTGAACAAAATACCACAGGCTTTAAGAGACATAATCAATAAATGGTACCTCATGAAACTGAAAAGCTTCTCTAAAGCAAAGGACACTGTCATCAGAACAAACGACAGCCTACAGACTGGGAAAGGATCTTCACCAACCCTATATGTGACACAGGGCTGATATCTAGAATATGTAAAAACTCAAGAAGTTAAACGGCAACAAATCAAGTAATCCAATTAAAAAATGGGGTACGGAGCTAAAAAGAGAATTCTCTGTAGAGGAATATATAATGGCAGAGAAACATTTAAAGAGATCCTCAGCATCCTTAGCCATCAGAGAGATGCAAATCAAGAGGAACCGAGATTTCACCTACAAACATCAAAATGGCTAAAATCAAAAACTCAAATGACAACACGTGCTGGAGAGGTTGTGGAGAAAGGGGAACCCTGCTCCACTGCTGGTGGGAATGTAAACTTGTACAACCACTTTAAAAATCAATCTGGTACTTTCTCAGACAATTAGGAATAGTGCTTTCTCAAGACCCAGCCATACCACTCTTAGGAATGTATCCAAAAAATGCGAGTTTCTTTTCTTTTTTCTTTTTCTTTTTTTTTTCTTTTTGTAATTGAGTATTTTGCATCAGTATTCAAAAGGGACACTCACTGGCCTGAAATTCTCTTTCTTTGTTGGATGTTTGTGCCTTTTGTGTATTATGATGACTCTGGCTTTATTAAATGATTTTGGTAATGTTCCTCCTGTTTCTATTTTGTGAAACATTTTGAAGAGTATTGGAGTTAACACTTCTTTGATTGTCTTGTACGATTCTGCATTGAAACCATCTGGCCCTGGGCTTTTATTGGAAGGCAGACATTGATGACTGCTTCTATTTCCTTGGGGGATATAGGACTAATGTATATACCTTATCCTGATTTCATGTTGGTAAAATGGAAGCCATCAAGAAAATTGTCCATTTCATTTAGATTTTCCAAGTTTTTGGCATACAGGTATTTACAGTAGACCTAAGGATTGTTTGGATTTCCTCAGCATCTGTTGTTATATCCCCCTTTTCATTTCTGATTTTGTTGTTTGAGATATTTTTTCTCTGCCTTTTATTTAGTTTGTCTAAGGATTTGTATATTTTATTGATTTTCTCTTCATTTCTTTGTTTCTTTGAATCATTTTCTTTGTTTCTAATTAATTATTTCAGCCCTGAATTTTGTTATTTCCAGCCTTGTACTCCTCTTGGGTGTGTCTGCTTCTTTTTTTGCTAGGGCTTTTAGTTGTGCTCTTAAGCTGCTCATAGGAGATGTCTTAAAATTCTTTCTGCTTTTCAGCTTCTTTAGTTATTTGTATATACTGGATATTAGTCCTCTGTCAGATAAAGGGTTAGTGAAGATTCTTTCCCAGTCTGTAGGAAGACGTTTTGTTTTGATGATGGTGTCCTTTGCTTTACAGAAGCTTTTCAGTTTCATGAGGTCCCATTTATTGATTGTTGCTCTTAGAGTCTGTGCTGTTGGTGTTCTGTGTTGTCTCCTGTGCCAATGAGTTCTAGGCTGTTCCCCACTTTTTCTTCTAACAGCTTTAGAGTATCTGGTTTTATGTTGAGGTCTTTGATCCACCAAGTAATCCAATTAAAAAATGGGGAAGAGAGCTAAACAGAGAATTCTCGACATAGGAATATCGAATGGCAGAGAAACACTTAAAGAAATGCTCATCCTCATTAGGCATCAGGGAAATGCAAATCAAAACAACCCTGAGATATCATCTTACACCTATCAGAATGGCCAAGATGAAAAACTCAAGTGACAACACATGCTGGAGAGGTTGTGGAGAAAGGGGAACCCTCCTCCACTGCTGGTGGGAATGTAAACTGGTACAACCACTCTGGAAAGCTATCTGGCGCTTTCTAAGACAATTAGGAATAGTGTTTCCTCAAGACCCAGCTATACCACTGCTAGGTATATACCCAAAGCTTGCTCAAGTACACAAAAGGGATACTTGTTCAACCATGTTTATAGCAGCTTTATTTGTAATAGCCAGAACCTGGAAACAACCCAGATGTCCATCAACGAAAGAATGGGTACAGAAATTATGGCATTTCTACACAATGGAATACTACTCAGCAATCAAAAAGGAGGAAATCATGAAATTTGCAGGCAAATGGTGGGATCTAGAAAACATCATTCTGAGTGAAATATCCCAGAAGGAGAAAGAGAAACACGGTATATACTCACTTATATAGACCTATAAGATATGATAAACATAATGAAATCTATACACCTAAAAAAGATAATCAAGAGAGCGGACATGGGGTAAGATGATCAATCCTCGTTCAGAAAGTCAGATGGGATGTGCATTGAACGCATGACAGGAGTCTACTGAGTGCATCTGAAAGCCTTTAACTAGCAGTGTTTTCAAAGCAAAGACTCATGACCAAACCTTTGGCAGAGTACAGGGAATCATAAGAAAGAAGGGGAGTTAGTCTGATGGGGAAAGGATAGGAGCTCCATAAAGACCAAATATATCTGGGCACAGGGTCTTTTCTGAAACTGACATTCAACTAAGGACCATGTATGGATATAACCTAGAACCTCCGCTCAGATGTAGCCTGTGGTAGCTCAGTAACCAATTGTTTTCCCAAAGTGTGGGGAACAAGGACTATTTCTAACAGGAACTCAATGAAGATACCTGATAAAACAGGATCAGATGAATGGGGGGAGGTTCCCCCCTATCAGTGGACTTGGAAAGGGGCACAGTGGTGATGAGGGAGGGAGGGAGGGACTGGGAGGGAATGAGGGATTGGGACACGGCTGGGATACAGAATTAATAAAATGTAACTGATAAACAAAAAAAAAAACAATGTTAGATACTAATGTTAGGAAATAAATATTTATTAGCAAACAAAAAAAATTCTTTCTGTAGGCACATAATACTCAACTTTCCTCTTAGCACTGCTTTCATTGTGTCCCATTAGTTTGTGTAATTTCTACCTTCATTTTCATTGAATTTTAAGAAGTATCTAATTTCTTTATTTCTTCCCTGAGCTACCTTTTGTTAAGTAGAGGGTTGTTTAGTTTCCATGTCCATATAGGTTTTTTGTTAATTCTGTTCATGTTGAGGTGTAGTTTTAGTCCATGGTGACCTGTTAATATACAGGTGATTATTTCAATCTTCTTGCATCTGTTGAACCTTCCTTTTTGTCTGACTCTATGGTCAGTTTTGGAGAAGGTACCATGAAGAGGTGAAAATAGGTAATTTTTTGTTTGTTTGTTTGGGTGAAAAGTTGTGCAGACATCTATTTCTTTCATTTAATTTAGTGCCATTTTAAGTGTCATTTTTTTCACTATTTAGTTTCTGTCTGTCCCGTGGTGAGAGTGGAATGTTGAAGTCTCCCACCATTAAGGTGTTGGGACCGATGTGTGATTTAAACTTTAATATTTCATTTACATATGCAGGTACACTTGTATTTGGGGCATATATGTTCAGGATTGTGATGTTCTCATGGTGCAGTTTTTGTTGATACTAATGTGTCTATCATATTTTTTGATTCATTTTGGTTGAAAGTCTATTTTTTTTTAGGTATTGGGATAGCTACTCCAGGTAATTTTCTAAGTCCATTGCTTGAAAAACCTTTTTCCAGTTCTTTACTCTTAGGTAGTGTTTATCTTTGTTGCAGAGGTATGTTTCTTGGATGCAGCAGAACGTTGGATCCTTTTTCCACAACCATTCTGTTAGTCTGAGTCCTTTCATTGGATAGTTGATGTTGATAGATAGTAGTGACCAATGAATGTTAGCCATTTGGAGCCACTGTCCTCTTTCTAACACTCTGTCTCTATCTTTCACTGGCTCTTTCTCTTTTTCACATACCCATGCATGTACCATAAAAGAACAAGTTTTTAATAACACCGAAATTCTGATATTTCAAAGTAAATTTATTTTCTCTTGTAAATAAGTTATACTTTCTGAATCAGTTCAATAAAATTTGATTGGACAAATATGAATGTACTGAAGAAAATATGAATGGAATTACATATATAAGTAATGTCCCTTTTGTTTGATCACAGTAATTTTTATAAAAGATAGGAATTTTCTCCAATTTCTTTTTTTTGTGTTTTTTAAAAATTTATTTATATTTTCTTTTTTTTATTTATTCTTATCAGTTACATTTTATTAATTCTGTATCCCAGCCGTGCCCCGAACCCTCGTTCCCTCCCAGTCCCTCCCTCCCTCCCTCATCACCGCTGTGCCCCTTTCCAAGTCC
>REGO01000619.1:375195-418135 GCA_010120015.1 Rhombomys opimus
TGAAGATACCTGATAAAACAGGAACAGATGAATGGGGAGGAGGTCCCCCCTATCAGTGGACTTGGAAAGGGGCAGGGAGGAGATGAGGGCGGGAGGTAGGGAGGGAGGGACTGGGAGGGAATGAGGGATTGGGACACGGCTGGGATACAGAGTTAATAAAATGTAACTGATAAGGAAAAAATAAAATTCAAAAAAAATATAATGTGCATAGATACAGAAAAAAAAAAACTTTGACCATGTTGTGCCTTTATTTTAATTGAATTTTAGGAAGTCTCTAATTTCTTTCTTGGCCCAGCTGTTGTTTAGTAGATAGTTGTTTGGTTTCTAAGTGTGTGTAGGTGTTTTGTTATTTCTGTTGTTGTTTAGGTCTAGTTTTGGACCATGGTGGTCTGATAGGTACAAGGGATTATTTCAATCTTCTTGTATCTGTTGAGGATTTCACTGTGCTCGCCTATATGGTCAATTTTTGAGAAGGTTCCATGAGTTGCTGAGAAGGAGGTATGCTCTTATGTGTTTGGTGTTTGAGTGAAAGGTTCTGTGGACATATTTGGGTGCATTTGATTTGGGCCTTCTGTACGTGTCATTATTTCTCTTTTTAGCTTCTGTCACAATGATCTGTCCCTTGGTGAGAGTAGGGTGTTGAATTCTCCCACTGTTAAGTTGTTGGGATCAGTGTATGATTTAACCTTTAATAATGTTTAATTTATGAACACAGTTGCCATTGTGTTTGGGGCATAGATGTTCAAGATTGTGATCTGGATCCAGGGCTGCTAGAGAGACAGATGTTCCAACCAAGGCCCATGCATGGAGAAGATATAGATCCCCTGCTCAGATATAGCCCATATGTAGCTAGGTCTCCATGTGAGTTCCCTCCCTAGTAAGGGGAGCAGGGGCTGTCTGTGACATGGAATCAGTGGTCTGCTCTTTGATCACCACCCAGTACAAGGGAAGCCTTACCAGGCCACAGTGGAAAATAATGCAGCCAGTCCTGATGAGACCTGATACACTGTGGTCAGTTAGATGGGTAGGAGGATCTCCCATATCAGTGGACTAGGGGAGAGGCATAGTGGGAAATAGGGAGAAAAGGTGGGATGAGAAGGATAGGAGGGAGGGGGTAATTGCAGGGATACAAAGTGAATAAATTGTAATAAATAATAACTTTTAAAATTGAAAAAAATTAACTCAAAAATTAAAAGCTCTTCCAATGCTTAATATTATTTTGTCCATTTTACATTTTCCCCTTTTCTTTGGCTACTAACGATCACAGAACATATATAGAGAAGAGAATACAATTTTATCTAATATTTAAAGTATGTTTGGATAAGATAAATTTGTCAATACAAAGTTTCAACTATTTTCTCATCTCCAAACTATATCATACTGATTGACTGTTTTAGAATTTTAAAATTTATTTGATCATAAATGGTGATATTTTTGAGTGGTTTATTAATAGAATTATACTATTACCTTGTTTCTTATTCTTTTGTTGATTTTTCTGAGATGCGTTCCTGTTACTACTTACAATTACTGTATTTTGCTTGCATATATAACACATGTATTGCATGTAATACAGATGTAACAGTGGAGTTCATCCTTATCCATTCTACTTTTTCTAGATTCGGTAGATGTTTAAGGATGTTTACTTGTTATTATTATTTATAATACTATATAATGTAGGTTTAAAATGTGCATTTTAAAAATCTATTCATTGTTCTTTCATATATTATATGCAGAATAAAGTTTTTCCTCCCTTCTTCCCTCTCACTCTCTCCATGTCCGACCTTGCCTTTCCTTTGGATACAGTCCTCCTCCTTTTCCCTTCAGAAAAGATCAAGTTTCTATAGAATTCTTTTTTCATGGAACAAATTTTTACAGTTCTATCTTCCTTATTTTAATTAAATTATTTATTATTTATTACAATTTATTCACATTGTATCCCAGTTATAGCTTCACCCTTGTCTCCTCCCAGACACACCCTCACTCCTTCTTCTCCCACTATGCACCTCCAGTAGTACACTGATAGGGGAGGTCATCCTCTTCTTCTATCTGACCCTAACCTGTATCAGGACTCACCAGGAATGGCTGCATTGTCTTCTGTGGCCTAGCAAGGTTGCTTTCCCCAGCATGAGGTGATAAAAGAGCCAGCAACTGAGTTCAGGTTAGAGATATCCCCTGATCCCTTTACTTGGGAACCCCTTTAGAGACTTGAGCTGTCTATGGGCTTCATCTGAGCAGGGAGTCTAGGTGCTCTCCATGCATGGTCCTTGGTTGGAGTACTGGTGTCTGAAGGCCCCTGGGCCCAAGTGTTTTGGCTCTGTTGCTCTCCTTGTAGAGATCCTCTCTCCTCTTTCAATTTTCCCCTTCTTCCATAAGATTACGAGCACTCTGCTCAAAGTTTGGCTATGGGACTCAGAATCTCTTTAATATCTTGCTGGGTAGAGTCTTTCAGAGATCCTCTGTGGAAGGCTCCTGTCCTGTTCCTTGTTTTCTCCTATTTTGATGTGTATTCGCTTTGCCCTTCTGAATGAGGATTAAGCATATTCTCTAGGGTCCTTCTCATTGTTTAATTTCTTTAATATTATAGATTTTAGTATACTTATCCTATATTATAAATCTAATAATACACTATAAGTGAGTATATACCATGTGTGTCTGGCTCACCTAATTTAGGATGATCTTTTCTAGTTCCATCCATTTGCCTACAAATTTCATGATTTCCTTGTTTTTAATTGCTGAGCAGTATTTCACTGTGTAAATGCACCACAAATTCTGTATCTATTTCTTTGTTGAGGGACATCTGGATTGTTTCCAGATTCTGGTTATTATGAAAAAAAAAAAAGCTGCTACTAACAAGATTAAACAAATGTTCTTGTTGTATACTTGAGCATATTTCAGGTATAAGCCTAGGAATGGTATAGTTGGATCTTGAGGTAGCATTATTCCTAATTTCCTCACTTCTTTAAATCATTTTATTTCTTTTTTATTATGTCAAATAAGTCCATCTTCATGCCTATGGGTTTTTCATTGTGTCTGTTTGTACTCACTAGTGAGTATTATTGACTATTGGGTGATGGAATACCTTAAAATTATCTTTTATTTATATTTCTTATATCGTTTTCTCCCCACTCCACCAAATCTCTTCCTATACCCCAACACGAGGTAGGAGAGAGAAAGAGTTAGTGGAAGAGTGTGGCCACAGATCTCTTAGCTAATTCCTGCTGGCTAGGAATTCCTCCTTGGAACCAGTCCAATTCTCATTTCCGGAGATCTTTTTGGGAGCCTCCACATTCCATGGGCTCTGGCACTTATTCTTTCCCCAGAATTAAATTGTCTGCAGTTGGCAAAGAGCTCCTCTCAGAATTGACATGAGGCAAATAGTCTGATGCTGTGGAACATATGAATTAGTCCCATATCCCACACCTGGGACAAAAACAAAAATATGTTTACAACCACAGCATTCCCCCCCTTCTGTTTTTAAAAATGGCTTTCTTTTCATATAAATGAAACTTTGTTGTTGCTTTCTTTTAAAATAAGATAATCAAGGATCCAAAACTTTTGAATCAATAATAATGTATTTTATAACACGATAAGGTTAGGCTGATCTTATCCATATTGGCTCATACTTCTTGCTGTTGAGCCTTGAGTTAGGTCCCTAAGGGACAGTACTTACCCACATGTTTTTGCTGAGAACCCAGTGCTGCCAGAAACAGCTCTACAAAAACCTACCATATTTCTGTATTAATACACTGGCCATTTTAAGCTTTGAGGCTTCATTGAACATTTTGATATGAAAAACTTTTGGCTGCTACTAGGGAAGCGAATGGTGTTAATCTCCTAACCTGAGGCTGCTCCTCTGGCAGGTCAGGTTGCTCAATATTAACCTGTTTTTTTGTTTTTGTTTTTGTTTTTTTTTTTAAATAGGTTTTTGAACTTTAACCTTTTTTTTACCTCTACATTCTTCTGCTCCTCCCAACTCCCCAAACTGCCAAGAGGCTGTGAGAACTTTACACAGAAAAAAATGCATGGAGCAGGACTGTGCAACAGTTGTGAATTCCTGCTCTTAGTTACCAGGTACTCTCCCATTATCAATGCCAATTTTCTGCTTTCTGAGCATTTCAACCTCTACCACTAACTTTCTACTTGCTTGGGCAATTCTAGAATCCTTTCTAATTATTCAACCATTATTCTATCCTATTTAAAAGTGGAATGCATTAAACACAATGAAACAAAACTAGAGAATCTCCTCTGGGAGTAAAGCAGGTATGAAACCAGTGATAGCAGCTGCAGTAAACCGTATGCTCATATTTTTAAATGGTACAGTCATCTTTCCATACCCTACTATCTCCAATTTGGCATTACTCATTACTTTAAGCCCTTCATGTGGACAACATTTGTTTACTTACTTTTTTGAGATTTTTAAAATTAATTTATTTTTATATTAATTACAGTTTGTTCACGTAGGGTCCCAGCTGTAGACCCCTCACCCATACCTTCCCAAATCCAACCTCCATCATGTCCTTCTATGCCCTACACCAAATCCACTAATAGGGGAGGTCTTCCTCCCCTTCCATCTGACCCTAGCTTATCATGTCTCATCAGGACTGGCTGCATTGTCTTCCTCTGTGGTCTGGTAAGGCTGCTCCACCCTCAGGGGGAGGTGATCAAAGAGCCAGCCACTGAGTTCATGTAAGAGATAGTCCCTGTTCCCCTTAGTAGGAAACTGACTTGAATACTGAGCTGCCATGTGAAAGGGTTCCTGGTTATCACCATGAATGGTCCTTGCTTGGAGTATCAGTCTCAGAAAAGACCCCTGTGTCCAGAATATTTGGTTCTGTTGCTCTACTTATGGAGCTCCTGTCCCCTCCAGTTTCTTTCTATCACACCCATCTTCCATAAGATTCCCTGCACTTTGCCCAAATATTGTGTATGAGTCTCAGCATCTGCTTTGATATCTTTCTGAGAGTCTTTCATAGGCCCTCTATGGTAGGTTCCTGTCCTGTTGCCTGTTTTCTTCCTCTTCCGATGTCCTTCCAGTTTGCCTTTCTGAGTGAGGTTTGATCAGATTTTATTACGTTTATCCTATATTAAATGTATAATATCCACTGATAAATGTGTGTGTCTTTCTGCTTCTGGGATACCTCTATCAGGATGATCTCTTCTTGTTCCCACCAGTTGGCTACAAATATCATGATTGCCTTGTTTTTAATTGTTGAATAGTATTCCATTGTGTAAATGTACCACAATTTCTGTATCCATTCCTCAACTGAGGGGCATCTGGGTTGTGTCCAGATTCTGGCTATTACGAATAAAGCTTCTATGAACATGGTTGATTAAATGCCATTGTTGGGTATACTTGAGCATATTTTATATATATGCCTAGAAGCACTATAGCTATATATTGAGGAAGCACTATTCCTAACTGTCTGAGAAAGCACCAGATTGATTTTTGAGGTGGTTGTACAAGTTTACATTCCCACCAGCAATGGAGGAGGGTTCCTGTTTCTCCACATTTTCTCCAGTAAGTGTTGTGACTTGAGTTTTTTATCTTAGCCATTCTGATGGGTGTAAGGTGAAATATCAGGGTTGTTTGAGATTTGCTTAAATCCTCATTTTCTGTGTGATGTTGGTGATCGCAGGTCAAGTGTCATGCTAGCATCGTAAGCACTATACCCACTAAGCTAACTTAGTAACTTCTATCACCATTTTGAAGAAAGCTTTTAGATAAATATGTAATTAAATACTAATACTTTTGCATCTGCGTTATGAGAACAAATACTTCACTGTATATATGTACCACCATTTCTCTATCCAGGAATCCTTTGGTGCATGCTTAACCTGACTAATGTAAATAGTGCAGAAATTGAGGTGGGCATGTATATATCTCTTAGACATACTGATTATACTTTTTATTGGAGGAGTGAGATTTATTTCCAGGAGTGGAGTTGCCATAATACAAAGCACAAAAAAAAAATTCAATTTGGAAGCAGAGCATGATTGTCAAATGAAGTACCATGATGCCTTTAATACTTTACCCCACTTGAGATTTTGATCTTAGCCATTCTAATAGGTGTAAGGAGTAGGAGTGGTACAACTTGGTCTTGAGGTAGCACTATTCTTGATTTCCAAAGTGCTTGTACAATTTTACATTCCCACCAGCAATAGAGTAGGGTTCCTATTTATCCACATGCTTTAAGGCATGTGTTGTCACTTGAGTTTTTGATATTAGCTATTTTGAAGGTGTAAGGTGAAATCTCATGGTACTTTTGATTTACATTTCCCTAATGACTAAGGATGGTGAGCATTTCTTTAAATGTTTCCTTGCCATTTGATATTCCTCTACTGAGAACTCTCTGTTTAGCTCTGCATCCCATTTTTTTTAATTCTGTCAGATATAGGGTTGGTGAAGATCCTTTCCCAGTCTCTAGGCTGTGATTTTGTTCTGACTGTGGTGTCCTTTGCTTTATAGAAGCTTTTCGGTTTCATGAAGTCCCATTTATTGATTGTTCCTCTTACAGCCTGTGCTGTTGATGTTCTGTTCAGGAAATTGTGCCCTATGCCAATGAGTTCTGGGATCTTCCCCACTTTGTTATTCTAACTGATTTAGTGGTCTTCTTTAATGTTGAGGTCTTTGATCCACTTGGACTTTAGTTTTGTGCAGGGTGATGAATATGGATCTATTTTCATTTTTCTGCATGTAGATATCCAGTAGGACCAGAACCATTTATTGAAGATGCTGTCTTTTTTTCCATTGAATGATTTTTGCTTCTTTGTCAAAAATAAGGTTTTCATAGTTGTGTGTGTTTATTTCTGGGTATTCTATTCTATTCTATTCTATTGATCCACCATTCTGTTTCTATGCCAATCTAATACCATATATTTTTTATTAGTATTGCTCTGTATTACAGCTTGATATCAGGGATGGAGTTACCTCCAGACAATCTGTTGTAGTACACGATCAAAATCTCAAGTGACAACACATGTTGGAATGGTTGTGGAGAAAGGGGAACCCTTCTACACTTCTGGTGGGTATGTAAACTTGTACAAGCACTTTGGAAATCAGTCTGGTGCTTTCTCAGACAATTAGAAATAGTGCTTCCTCGAGATGCAGCTATAACACTCCTAGGCATATACCCGAGTATATGCTTAGGAACACAACAAGGACATTTACTCAACCATTCTTGTAGCATCTTTATTTTTAATAGTCAGAACCTGGAAACAACCCATATGTCCCTTAATGAAGGAATGTATACAGAAGTTGTGGTACACAGTTTACACAATGGAATACTACTCAGCAAATAAAAACAAGGGACTCATGAAATTTGCAGACAAATGGTAGGATCTAGAAAAGATAATCATTAGTGAGGTATCCCAGGACACACACAGTATATACTCACTTATAAGTAGTTACTAAACCTATAAGATAGGATAAACATACTAAAATCTGTACACCCAGAGAAGCTAAACATGAAAGAGAACCCAGGTAAGATGATCAATCCTCACTCAGAAAGACAAAAGGGATGGACATTAGATATAGGAGAAAACAAGAAACAGGACAGCAGCTTACCATAGAGGGCCTCTGAACGACTCTACCTAGCAGTGTATCAAAGCAGATGCGGAGACTCATAACCAAACCTTGGGCAGAGTGCAGGGAATCATATGAAAGAAGGGGGAGTTATTAAAGAGCACCACAAGGACCAAATATATCTGGGCACAATGGTCTTTTCTGAGACTGTTTCTCCAACCAAGGACCATGCATAGATATAACCGAGAACCCCTGCTAGGATTTAGTCCATGGTACCTCAGCATCCATCCAAGTGGGTTACCCTAATAAGGAGAACAAAGACTGTCTCTGACATGAACTCAGTGGTGGGCTCTATGACCACCGTTCCCTAGGAAGAAGCAACCTTGCTAGGCCACAGAGGAGGACAGGACAGCTAGTCCTGAGGAAACCTGATAAACTAAGGTCAGATGGAAGGGGAGGAGGTCCTCCCCTATCAGTGGACTTAGAGAGGGGCAGGGAGGAGCTGAGGGAATGAGGGTGAGATTGGGAGGGAATAAAGGAAGGGGCTACAGCTCGGATAAAAAAAAATGACCTGTAATTAATATAAGAAAATAAAAATTATAAAAAAGGAAGCAAACAAACAAACAAAAAATACTTTACCCCAACGTTTGTGGAGAGCTGACACCTCTTGTCCTTCTAGATAATGGAACAAGGAAGGCAGAGACAGTCTTTTCCATCTGATACAACACATTACCTGTCTAAAAGTAAGGGTTTATTAAACAGTTTTCTGATGCTGCTATAAAAATACCTTAAGAAGAAAATTAGGAATAGTGGTACCTCAAGATCCAGCTATTCCACTATTAAGCATATACCCAAAATATGCTCAAGTATACAACAAGGACATTTGCCCAGACATGTTCATAGCAGCTTTATTCATAATAGCCAGAGTCTAGAAAAAAAAAACCCGATGTCTCTCAACAGAGGAATGGATACAAAAATTGTAGTACATTTACACAATCGAATCCTACTCAGCAAATAAAAACAAGTACATCATGAAGCTGTCAGGTAAATGGTAGGAACTAGAAAAGATCATCCTGAGTGAGGTAACTCAAAAGCAGAAAGACACACAGTATAGACTCACTCATAAGTGGTTATTAGACATATAATATTGGATCAGCATACTAAAATCTGTACACCTAAAGTAGCTAAGCAGGAAGGAGGACCCTGGGTAAGATGATCAATCCTCACTCAGAAAGGCAAACAGGATGGATATCAGAAGAGGGAGAAAACAGGGAACAGGACAGGAGGCTACCACAGAGGGTCTCTGAAAGACTCCACCCAGCAGGGTATCAAAGCAGATGCTGAGACACATAGCCAAACTTTGTGCAGAGTACAGGGAATCTCATGAAAGAAAGATACAATAGAAAGAGCTGGAGGGGGCACGAGAGCCACAAGAATAGCAACAGAATAAAAAAATCTGGGCATAGGGGTCTTTTCTGAGACTGATGTTGCAACCCAGGACTAATTATGGTAATAATCAAAAACCCCTGAAGAGAGGTAGCCCATGGTAGCTCAGTCTCCATGTGAGGTCCCTAGTAAGGGGAACAGGGGCTGTCTCTGACATGAACTCAGAGGTTGGCTCTTTGATCACCACCCCCTGAGGAGGGGGGGGGCAGCATTACCAAGCCACAAAGGATGACAATGCAGCCAGTCCTGATGAGACCTGACAAGCTAGGGTCCGAGGGAAGTGGAGAAGGACCTACGCTATCAGTGGACTTGGGGAGGGGAATGGGTGGAGAGGTGGGAGGGAGGCTGGGATTGGAAGAGGACAAGGAAAGGAGCTATAGCTGGCGTACGAAATGAATAAATTGTAATGAATTAAAAATGATTAAAGGAAAAGGAAAATAAATAATTAAAACATAAAGTAGATCCCGAGAAAAATATTATGGACAAGAATATTTATTTTGGATTATAGCTACAGAATGTATACAATTTACCATAATGCAGGAACCTCAAACTGACCTGGTCAGCAGGTAGATTCCACTTACATGTTATTCACACCCAAATAGCAGAGAGAAAGATGGAATTGAAGCAAGGCTACAAACACTTAAACTTTCTCCCCAGGAATATACTTCGTCTAGTAATGTAGCACCTCCTAAATGTTTTTTAAACTCCCCTAATATCATGACCAATAAGGACTAAACATTCATATATATGAGCCCATATGGAAAAATCTCATACAAAACACAATAATCAGTGTCTTACTCTTTATACCAGTGATGAGATACCATGCCCAAGGTGACTCTCCTAAGCGAAAGTGTTTTATTGGGAGATTGATTACAGTTTTAGAGGATTAGTTCATTATCATTATGGTGGAGAGCATAGTAATAGGCAGGAACTGGAGGAATAACTGAGAGCTACATTTGATGCAATGCATAGGAAAGAAGTGAAAGACTGGCTTTAGCATTGGCTTTTGAAACCTCAAAGCCTCCTCCAGTGACACATTTCCTCCAATAAAAGCCATACACCTGAATCTTCCTCATTATTTCAAATAATTACAGTAAGCATTCAAAAACAGGCACCAATACTGTCATTCTTATTCAAACCACCACATTTCACTCCCTGGTTCACATAGCTTGTAGCTATTTCATAATGCAAAAGTGTGTTCAATCCAACTTCAAAATTACCCAAGATCTTTCCGTGTCAACACTGTATAAAAGTGTAAAGTTTCTTTTGAGACTCCAGACAATCTCTTAATTGTAACTTTCTGTAAAATTGAAACAAAAAACAAAGCACATATCTAACATATAATTGCACAGAGTATATACTCCTCCTCCAAAAGGGAGGAAAGATAGCATAGTAAGAAAGGAAATAACAAACCAAAGCAGGACTTAAACCCAGCAGGGCAAGCTACAAATTCTGCAACTCTGTATGATGTTAATGCCATCTTCAGATTTCCAACTCATTTCGGCTTTTTGAATGTGACACCTCTCCCTTAGGCTGGTTCCACACCTGGGCTGTAGCTCTCCTTGACAGGTATTACACCATACTCCAAAATCTTGAATTCTTCAACACAAGCCAGACTTCACTTCCAGAGCTACAAGTAATGACACTCTGGTCCTCCCTAGAGAGATATCACTTACACAAGCCTGGCCTCACCACCTTTACTTAGCCACAGAGAAAAAAATCCACAACTGTTTCCTTCTGTGTTTTTACTCTAAAGCCAGAACCATGTGGCCAAGCTGTCAAGTTCTGCTGCTTTCTGAAGCTGGGGCTTGCCTCCCTTACTCAAAAACATTTTTATCTGATTTCTCTTTTTGATGGTTTCCTTTATTGTTTGAACTTTTTAAAAATTCCCTTTCACAAGTTGAAAACATAGTAAGAGGCATCTTGTCCTGAGGGCAACTCTCTATTTTTTCTATTTAGTATCAGGCATTTCTTTAAACATTTTATCTCCTTGAGTAAAGGATTTGGATCCAATACAACCTTTCCTAACACTCCTTTTTACTTCAATATGTATATTTTTTTTTGTTTGTTCAGGTTAGTTTTTTTTTTTTATTATAGAGTTTCATAAGAATGAATTCTAATAATGATGTGACACAGTCATACTTGAAATCTCCTCTGCCAATGTCATTAATCCAAAACTTTCAATTTTGTCCCAGAGAGATTTCTAGGACAAGCCAAAAAAGCAGCCACATTGCTTGCTAAAATATCACAGGAATGGTTTCCAGGTCACTTACTAATATCCTTCCTCAGGTTAGAATCTGTAAATTTGCATCACTCTCAGCACTGTTGTCTTTCATGCACTTACTAGAATGGCCCAAGAGAATGAAATTTCATTTAAAGCATTCAAACAGTTTTCTAATCTGAAGTATGAATGGTTTCCATATTCCTTCAATAAACAGTATTATCAAGCCTGTCACAACAATACCCTAGTCCCTGTTATAAACTTCTGACTTAGTCAGAGTTCTATTGATATGAAGAGACACTA
This sequence comes from Rhombomys opimus, assembly GCA_010120015.1. Classification (NCBI taxonomy): domain Eukaryota; kingdom Metazoa; phylum Chordata; class Mammalia; order Rodentia; family Muridae; genus Rhombomys; species Rhombomys opimus. Next base: position 386,688 of record REGO01000619.1, read on the forward strand.
TGACTGAGGCAATCATTTTTTTCTCTTTTTTTAATTATAATTTTTATTAATTATAGCTTATTCACTTTGTATCTCCCCCCCCTCTGTAGCTCCATCCCTCTTCCCTTCCAATTCCCACCTTCCCTCTCCCTTCTCCACCCATGTAACTCCCCAAGTTCACTGATAGGGGAGGTACCCTTCTCGTTCCTTATGATCCTAGTGTATCAGGTCTCATCAGGAATGGGTGCATTGTCTTCCTCTTTGGCCTGAAAAGTCTGCACCTTACCTCAGGGGGAGGTGATCAAAGAGCAGGCCAATCAGTTCATGTCAGAGACAGACTTTATAAAAGAAAGCATTTAACTAGGGGTTTGCTTACAGTTTTAGAGGTTCAGCCCATCTTTTGCCACAGTGTAGAGCATAGTTGCAGGCAGACACAGGAGCAATAGCTGAGAGCTATATTTAAGGCATAGTCAGCAGGCAAGAAAAGAGAAATTGGACCTGGCATAGGCTTTTGAAACCTCAAAGTCTAGCTTAGGTGACACATTTCCTTCAATAAAGCCAAATCTCGTCATTCTTCTAATATTTTCAAAGCATTTCACTCCCTGATGACTAAGCATGCAAATATATGAGCCTATGGAGGGTCATTCTTATACAAACCATCACAAAGAGTTATGTGCCTTTGTCCCACATCAAGTTTCTCTCTAGCAGACATAAACCTTGGTTTCAAGCCCAAGGCCTGTACTTATTCTCGTGAGCCTCCATTTGTGAGAAGTTCTTTTATGCATGTTGCACATATTGGCATTTGGGGAAGGGAGAAAAATTGACAAGAATTCTCTGCCTCTTTCAATGTTGCTTTATTTCTTCTTGTATTAAAAGCCTGCCATATGTTTTCTCCCCTAAAATTATTAGTTCTTGCACTTATGGTTTGGTAAAGGAATAGCTTTTAAATTTGGTGTATCTAATTACAAAGATTCCAAAGTAGCTTACTTTGTTGGCAATTTACATAATTCTTTAAAAATTGTTTGTGTTTATTCCATGGGCATGAAATTATGTCTTTGTTATTTTTTTCTGCTACAGTGATAAAATGTGCTGATATGAGCCAGGAAGATATCTCAGCATGAAAGATGTTTTCTACCAAGCCTGACAACATGAGTTTGATTTTCCATACCCACATGGTAGAAGGAGAAAATACACCACAAGTTGTTCTTTGACCTTCACATGGGCACTTGTGTGATGATTTATGCTCAAAGACACCACACACACACACACACACACACGTTACTATCTCTTTGTGTTTGTTCTTCCTTTTCATTTCACTACTTTTAATATATTAATGTAAATCAATTTTCCTTCTTATTTTATGAGTACTATCCATGCAGATGTCATTAAAATATAAGGTAAAATTTTTGAGAGTATCTCAGATGATACCATAGACCCTTTACACTCCCTTGCAATGCTTCTAATGAAGCTGCAAATTAGAATACACAGGATACTGGGCAAAAAGGATGCACTTTTTCCTGCATGGATAAAACTCTATTTTGAAAAATTTTTATTTTTTTTAGAAGTAGAGATCTTTCTATGTATCCTACATTATGTTTAATATACACTTGTAACTGAGTATGTGTGTCTTTATGCTTCTGGAATACCTCACTCAGGATGATCTTTTCTCGTTTCCACCATTTGCCTGCAAATTTCATGATTGCCTTGTTTTTAATTGCGGATTAGTATATATTTGTGTTTATGAATCACAATTTCTATATCCATTCCTCAGTTGAGGGACATCTGGGTTGTTTCCAGATTCTGGTTATTACAAAGAAAGCTGCTACAAACATGATTGAGCAAATGTCCTTATTGTATACATGAGCATACTGTAGATCTAGGCCTAGGAGTGGTATAGCTGAATTTTTTTAATTAATTTTCATTTTTCTATTTTAAATTAATTGTACTTTATTCACTTTGTATCCCAGCTGTAGCCTCTTTCCTCATTCCCTCTCAATCCCAGCCTCCCTCTCTCATCTCCTTCCATGCCCCTCTCCAAATCCACTGATAGGGAGGTCCTCCCTTTCCATCTGAACTTAGCCTATCAGGTCACATCAGGACTGGCTGCATTATCTTCCTCTGTGGCCTGGTGAGGCTGCTTCCCACTCAGGGGTAGGTGATAAAAAGGTCAGCCACTGAGTTCATCTCAGAGACAGCCCCTGTTTCCATTCTTAGGGAAACACTTGGAGACTGAGCTGCCATGGGCTACATCAATGCAGGAGTTCTAGGTGATCTCTATGCATGGACCTTGCTTGGAATATCTGTCTCAGAAAAGACCCCTGTGTCTATATATTTTTGGTTCTTTGCTCTCCTTGTGGAGCTCCAGTCCTCTCCAGGTTTTTCTATCTCACCCTTCTGTCACAAGATTCCCTGAACTCTGTCCAAAGTTTGGCAATGAGCCTGAGCATCTGCTTTGATACCCTGCTGGGCAGTGTCTTTCAGAGGCACTCTGTGGTAGGCTTCTATCCTGTTTCATGTTATAACCATTTTCTCATTTCTGTCCTGTTTGCCTTTCTAAGTGAGGATTGTTCATATTACCCACGGTCCTCCTTCTTGCTTAGCTTCTTTAGCTGTATAGATTTTCGTATGTTTATCCTATATTACAAATCTAATATCCACTTATAAGTGAGTATATACCATGTGTGTCTTTCTCCTTCTGGGGTACCTCACTCAGGATTATCTTTTCCAGATCCTGCCATTTTCTGCAAATTTCACAATTGCCTTCTTTTTTATTGCTGCGTAGTATTCTGGTGTATAAATGTACCACAATTTCTGTATCCATTCCTTAGTTGGGGGGCGACCGGATTGTTTTCAGGTTCTTGTTATGATGAATAAAGCTGCTACAAACATGGTTGAACAAATGCCTTTGTTGGGTACTTAAGCATATTTTCGATATACACCTAAGAGTGGTATAGCTGGATCTTGGGGACTCACTATGCCTAATTATCTGAGAAAACACCATTTTGATTTCCAAAGTGGTTGTACAAATTTATATTCCCACTAGCAATTTTCTCTTTTATTTTAATCACAGGTCATTAATTTGTATCACAGCCATAACCCCCTCCTTCTTTCTGTCCCAAACCAACCCTCCCTCCCTCATTTCCTCCTTGCTCCCTTCCAAGTCAAATCATAGGGGAGGTCCTCTTCCCCTTCCATCTGATACTAGATTATCAGGTATCTTCAGGACTGTCTGCAATGCCCTTATCTTTGGCCTAGCAAGGATGCCCCTCCCTGGGGAGAGTGAAGCTCAATGAGGCAGTAGTTGAGTTCATGTCAGAAATTATCTTTGTCCTCCTTACTAGGGCACCCACTTGGATAATGAGCTATCATGGGCTATATCCAAGAAGGACTTTTAGGTTATATCCATGCATGGTCTTTGATTGGACAAACAGACTCATAGAAGACCCCTGTGCTCTGATATATTTGCTCTTTGTGAAGCTCCAATCTCCTCTAGGTCATACTAACTCCCCCTTCTTTCAAATAATTCCCTGCACTCTGCCCAAGGTTTGGTTATGAATCTCACCATCTGCTTTGATACACTGCTAAGTAGAATCTTTCAGAGGCCCACAATTGTAGGGTCCTGTCCTGTTTCTTGTTTTCTCCTACTTCAAATATCGATCCCCTTTGTCTTTCCAGGTGAAGATTGATCATCTTACCCAGGGTCTTCTTTCTTGTTTACCTTCTTTAAGTGTACAGATTTTAGTATGTTTATCCTACCTTATAGATCTAGTAGCCACTTATAAGTGAGTACATACCATGTGTGTCTTTCTGCTCCTGGGATACCTCACTCAGGATGATCTTTTCTAGATCCTACCATTTGCCTGCAAAATTCATGATTTCTTTGTTTTTAATTGCTGAGTAGTATTCCATTGTTTAAAAGTACCACAATTTCTGTATCCATTCCTCTGTTGAAGAACATCTGGATTGTTTCTAGGTTCTGGCTATTACGAATAAAGCTGCTACAAACACGGTTGAGCATATGTCCTTGTTGTGAACTTGACCATTTTTGTATATATGCCTAAGATTGATACAGCTGGATCTTGAGGAAGCAGTATTTCTGACTCTCTGATAAAACACCAGATTGATTTCAAAAGTGGTTGTACCAGTTTACATTCCCACCACCAATGGAGGAGGGTCCCCTTTCTCCACAACCTCTCCAGCATGTGTTGTCACTTGAGTGTTTAATCTTAGCCATTCTGATGGGTGTAAAGTGAAATCTCAAGGTCCTCTTGATTTGCATCTCTCTGATGGCTAAGGATGCTGAGCATCACTTTAAGTGTTTCTCTGCCATTCTATATTCACCTATAGAGAATTCTCTGTTTAGCTTTGTACACCATTTTTTAATTGGATTGATTGAATTATTGCCTTTTAACTTCTTTAGTTCTTTATATATTCTGGATATCAGCCCTCTGTCAGATGTAGGGTTGGTGAAAATCCTTTCCCAATCTGCAGGCTGTCATGTTTTTTGTTTGTTTGTTTGTTTCTGACAAAAGTGTCCTTTGATTTATAGAAGTTTTTCAGATTCATGATGTCCCATCTATTGTTTGTTCCTCTTAGAGCCTATGCTGTTGGTGTTCTGTTCAGGAAGTTGTCTCCTGTGGCAATGAGTTCTAGGCTCTTCCTCACTTTTTCTTCTAACCTATTTAGTGTATCTGGTTTCATATTGAAATCTTTGATCCACTTGGACTTTAGGTTTGTGCAGGGTGATAAATATGGATTTATTTTCATTTTTCTGCATGTAGACATCCAGAAGGAACAGCCCCATTTGTTGAAGATTGCTGTTTTTTTTTTTGTTTTTATTTTGTTTTGTTTTTGTTTTTGTTTTTTCATTGAATGATATTGGCTTCTTTGTCAAAAATCAAGTATCCATAGGTGTGTTGGTTTATTTCTGAGTCTTCTGTTTGGTTCCATTGATCCACCTTTCTGTTTCTATACCTATATCATGCGGTTTTTCTTAATATTGCTAAGTAGTACAGCTTGAGATCAGGAATGGAGATACCTCCAGATGATCTGTTGTTGTACAGGATCATTTTGGAAATTCTGGGGTTTTTGTTTCTCCTTATGAAGTTGAGAATTGTTCTTTCAAAATCTGTAAAGAATTGTGTTGGTCTTTTGAAGGGAATTACATTGAATCTGTAGATTGCTTTTGGCAGAATGTTCATTTTCACTAACTTAATCCTACTGTTCCATGAGCATGAGAGATCTTTCCATCTTCTGATATCTTCTTCAATTTCTTTCTTCAAAGGCATAATTTTTTTTCAAACAGTTCTTTCACTTGCTTGGTTAGAGTCACCCCAATGTACTTTATGCTATTAATCGCTATTGTGAAGGGTGTTGTTTCCCTGATTTCTTTCTCAGCTCATTTGTCTTTCATATACAGGAGGGCTTTGGATTTTTTTGAATTAATTTTGTATCCAGCCCCTTTGCTGAAAGGGTTTATCAGCTGAAAGAGTTCTCTGGTTGAATTTTTGGGGTCACTCAGGTAGGTATACTATCAAATCATCTGAGAATAGTGAAACTTTCACTTCTTCCTTTCTGATTTGTATCTCTTAATATCCCTTACTTGTCTTATTGTTCTAGATAGGACTGGAAGTCCTATGATGAATAGATATAGAGAGAGTGGGCAGCCTTGCCTTGTCCCTGATTTCAGTGGTATTGATTTAAGTTTCTCACCATTGAGTTTGATGTTGGCTATAGGCTTGCTGTATATTGCCTTACTATGTTTAGGTATGTGCCCTTTTATCACTGATCTCGCCAAGATTTTGAACATGAATGGGTGTTGGACTTTGTCAAATGCTTTTTCAGCATCTAAGGAGATGATCATGTGGTTTTTCTCCTTCAGTTTGTTTATATGGTGGATTACATCGATGGATTTCCATATATTGAACTACCCTTACATGCCTGGGGTGAAGTCAACTTGGTCATGCTGGATGACATATTTTACGTGTTCTTGGATTTGGTTTGCAAGAATTTTATTGAGTAATTTTGCATCAATGTTCATAAGAAAGATAGGTCTGAAGTTTCCTTTTTTTTTTGCGGTCTTTGTGTGGTTTAGGTTTCAGGGTAACTTTGGATTCATATGTGGCCCTGGGCTTTTTTGGAAGGGAGACTTTTGATGACTGCTTCAATTTCCTTGGGGGATACAGGATGATTCAATCTTTCTACCTGATCTTGACTTAATTTTGATAAATGGAATCTATCAAAAATTGTCCATTTCATTTAGATTTTCAAATATTGTGTCATATAGGCTTTTGTAGTAAGACCTAAAGACTGTTTAGATTTCCTCAGTGTCTGTAGTTATGTTCCCTTTTGATTTCTGGTTTTGCTGATTTGGATAGTTTCTCTCTGCATTTTAGTTTGGCTAAGGGTTTGTCTATCTTGTTGATTTTCTCAAAGAACCAGCTCTCTTCTTCTTCTTCTTCTTCTTCTTCTTCTTCTTCTTCTTCTTCTTCTTCTTCTTCTTCTTCTTCTTCTTTTTTTTTTCTTTTCCCCTAGAGCTTTCAGTTGGGCCACTAAATAACTTGTATGATATATTACAAATTTCTTCTTTAAGGTCCTTAATGGTATGGATTTTCCTCTGAGCACCAATTTCATTGTGTCCCATAAATTTGAGTATGTTGTACCTTCATTTTCATTGAATTCTAGGAAGTCTTTAATTTATTTCTTTATTTCTTCCTTAACCCAGCTGTCGTTGAGAAGCAAGTTGTTCTGTTTCCATGTGTGTGTAGGCTTTTTGCTAGTTCCATTGTTGTTGAGGTCCATCTTTAATCCATGGTGGTCAGATAGAATACAGTGGATTTTTTCACTCTTCTTGTATCTGTTGAGGCTTGCTTTGTGACCAACTATATGGTCTATTTTGAAGAGTCTTCCATGAGGTGCTGAAAAGAAAGTATACTCTTTTGAGTTTGGGTGAAAAGTTCTGTAGATATGTATTAGGTCCATTTGAATTAGGGTTTCTGTAAGTGCCTTTATTTCCCTATTTGGTTTCTGTCTAGTTGATCTGTCCCTTGGTGAGATTGGGGTGTTGAAGTCTCCCATTACTAAGGTACTGGAATCGATGTGTGATTTAAGGTTTAATAATGATTCACTTATGACTATAGGCGCTCTTATATTTGGGGCATATATGTTCAGAATTTTGACGCCCTCTTGGTGTATTTTTCCTTTGATGAGACTGTATTGCATCTCCTCAACTTTTTTTTATTAATTTTCATTGAATATATATTTTATCAGATATTAGGATAGCTACCCCAGCTTGTTTTCTGTGTCCATTTGCTTGAAAAATGTTTTTCCAGCCCTGTACTCTGAGGTAGTGTTTATCTTTGTTGCATAGGTGTGTTTCTTGGATGCAACAGAATGTTGGATCCTGTTTCCATAACAATTCTGTTAATTTGTCTCTTTTTATTGGAGAATTGAGTCCTTTGATGTTGATAGATAATAGTGACCGTTGAAAGTCAGTTCCTATTATTGTAGAGTTGGTGGTCTTACTGTGATTCATTACTTGTTTTCTTTGAATTTTGTGGGAAAATATCTGTGTCCTATGTTTTCCTTGAGGGTAGTTGTTTTAGTTGGATTAGAATTTTCCTTCTAGTATCTACTGTCGGGTTGGTTTACTGTTTAGATATTGCTTAAATTTAGTTTTGTCATGGAATATTTTGTTTTCTCCTTTGAGGTTGATTGAAAGCTTTGCTGGATATAATAGTCTGGGTTAGCATCTGTGGTCCCTTAAAATCAGCATGACATCTGCCCAGGCCCTTCTTTCGTAGTTTCTGTTGAGAAACCTGATGTGATTCTTTCTTTTTCTGTTACTTAGTCTTTTTTCATTGTTGCTTTTAATATTTTTTCTCTGTTCTTTAGGTTCAGTATTTTGACTGAGATGTAACTTGAACAGTTTCTTTTCCGGTCTAGTCTATCTGCAGTTCTTTAGGCCTCTTGTATGCTTATGAACATCCCTTTCTTTAAGTTAGAAATGTTCTTCTATGATCTTCTTGAAAATATTTTCTGGCCCTTGGAGCCTGGAATCTTCTTTTTCATCAATTCCTATTGTTCTTAGATTTTGCCTTTTCATTGAGTCTTTGATTTCTTGTGTTTGGGATTTTTTCCAGTTTTACTTTTTCCTTGAGAGAAGTATCAATTTCTTAAGCACCAGAGCTTCTCTCTTCCATCTCTTGTATTCTATTGGTGATGCTTACCTTTGTGGTTCCTTCTCTTTTTTCTAAGTTCTCCAGCTCCAGGATTTTCTCAGTTTGTGTTTTCTTTATTGATTCTAATTCTGTTTTCATGTCTTGAGCCATTTCCTTCATCTGTTTGAATGTTGACTCCTGTGTCTCCAAGATGGTCTCTATTTTTTGTTTGTTTCCTCTCTATATACCACTAATTGTGACTCTACTTGTGCCTCCCTTTGTTTGGCTAAATTTGCCTGTGTTTCTTTGAGAGCTTCGTTCATTTCCTCTTTCTTTGCCTCCACTTGGGTGGAAATTCTTTGAGAGATTTATGCATTTCCTCTTCAACTGTTTGCATTTGTATGGCTATTTCTCTGAGAGGTTTGTTTGTTTCGTCTTTATGTGCTGCTAGTAGCTTGATAAGCATAGCTTTAAAGTCATTTTCTTGTGTTTCCGATTAGTTTGAATATCCATTAATTTGGAGGGTTGCCTGTGAAGCCATGATGTCTTGATTTGTGTTCTTTCATCGACCCCTGGCCATTTGGTTATCTGTGCCGTTCACTGTTTGTTCCTAGATTCTGCAGATAAGAATGGTCTTTCTCTGGTGTCTGGAGAATTCCTCAGGAAAATGAGAGAGGTCTGGTGGTTTCAACATGTTCATTGGTGTTTCATCTGTACCTGTGGGAAGAAAGTCTGCAAGCGCAGAAGGATAAATTTATGGAAGCATGTGAAATTGCTTGTGCATGGAAGTGTTTCCTGAAGGACAGGGTGCTAAAGAATGTAGAGGCCTTCAGTGTGAGAGAGGGATGACTTGCAGCCACCAAAGGGGTTGCATGCACTTAAGATATTGCAAACACAGTTAATGATTGAGGGCGCAGAGTATGTGTGTGACCTACAGGCTACTGTTATTCTTCTCTTACTGAGTTCCGGGAGTTATTTGCCTAAAATCCAGTGGTAGCTCCACAGAGCAGGGCCTTCAATGTCTCATGAGCCCCTTTGTTTCCCACAGTAGATGTGTAGGTGGGAGGGGTCTGATGTCTGGCTGCTAGCTTAGAAGCACCTTGAATCTGTGGTTCTGTAGGAACTTGAGGGCACACTCACTCTCTCAAAGGTAAAATTGAAAAGCACAGGGGTTCCTCCTGTTCTCTACTGGTCAGATTGGACATGCTGAGTCAAATATGGCAGTTTGAGCTCAGTCAGCTCAGTGGTGCTGCAGACGTTGTGTTAGGGAGTCCAGCTGAAGCTGCAGAACTGGGTTGTCCAGGTGCTTGTTAGTAGGTCCTGGGGAGCCATTAAAGTGGTCCACAGACCTAGGTGGCCCCAACACCTGCAATACCCGGGTGTTTTAGTAAATCTGCTGGACTTTGGTGGCTCTTCAGCTGTCTGGCTGTCACTGAGAGGTTGGATGGTTCATACAGTCACTGGCTGGGAGGCCCTGTGGAGTCAGTACTGCTGCTCACAATCATGAGACATGGGAAGTTTTATACTGTGGATTTGGGACTCTGTGGCGGGCACCTGGCTGGCGTGTGCTCCAAAGGCAAGAGTTCCACAGAGGAGAGCTCTGAGAGGTGGGTGCTGGGTGGGGTGAGAGCTCCTGCAGTTCAGGCAGGCAGGTACACCTGCCTGTAGCTATTGAGGAGATAGAAGCCCTGTCTCTGCTGTTTTGCTCCCCAGACAGTGAGTTTTTTGTTCAGCTCACTGGTGCTGTGTGTCAGCCCCCCTGAGGAGAAGGGAGGCCTAAACAAGGGAAGTGCCTTTCTCTGTTCCCAGAGAAGTCCACGCCTGATCTGAATCTATAAGTGTTCTCCAGTTCTGTAGTGTCCCCTCTCTTTCTGATAGCCAAAACACCTAAATTCTGCGTTAGATTGCCCCTCCACTCACCAATTTTGGATATTCAGATTCTCTGCCTCTGAAAAATAGTGCATGCTGATCACCACCATCTTGGATTCCTTCCCACTAGCAAAGAAACAATGTCTCTAACACAGGTCATGGATCAAATGGACCTAACAGACATTTACAGAACCCTACACCCAAACACAAAAGATTTCTTTACCTTTTTCTCAGCACCTCATGGAACCTTCTCCAAAATAAACCATATAGTGGGTCACAAGGCAAGCCTCAACAGATATAAGAAGATTGAAATAATCTCTTGTATCCTGTCTGATCACTATGAATAAAGGTGGACCTCAACACAACAGAAATAGCAAAAAGGCTACACATACATGGAAACTTAACAACTTGATACTAAATGAGAGCTGGGTCAGGAAAGAAATGAAGAAAGAAATTAAAGTCTTCCTAGAATTCAATGAAAATGAAGGAACAACATACCCAAACTTGTGGGACACAATGAAAGCAGGGTTAAGAGGAAAGTTCATAGCACTAAGTGTCTTCAAGAAGAAATTCAAGACAGCTCATTCAAGCAACTTAATGGCTCATGTGAAAACCCTAGGAAAAAAAAAAAGAAGTAGACACACCAAAAAGGAGTAAACGGCTAGAAATAATCAAACTCAGGGCTGAAATCAATCAATTAGAAACAAATAAAACAATCCAAATAATCAATGAAACCAAGAGCTGGTTCTTTGAGAAAATCAACAAGATAGACAAACCCTTAACCAAGCTAACAAAAAGGCAGAGAGACACCATCCAAATCAACAAAATCAGAAGAGAACAAGGGGACATAACTACAGACAGTAAGGAAATCCAAACACTCATTAAGACTTACTTCAAACGTCTATATGTCACAAAATTTGAAAATCTAAATGAAATAGACAATTTTCTCGATTGATTCCTATTACCAAAACTGAATTAAGAGCAGGTAAATCAACTAAATAGTCCTATATTCTGTAAGGACACAGAAGCAGTCATCGAAAGTCTCGCATCCAAAAAAAGCCCAGGACCAGATGGTTTCAGAGCAGAATTCTACCATACCTTCAAAGAAGAGCTAACTCCAGTTCTCTTCAAATTATTCCACAAAATAGAAACAGAAGGAACACTACCAAACACATTCTATGAAGCAAGAGTCACCTTAGTAACTAAACCTCATAAAGACCCAACAAAGAAGGAGAATTTCAGACCAATCTCCCTTATGAACATTGATGTAAAAATACTCAACAAAAAAATACTTGAAAACTGAATACAAGAATACAAGATAACATCAAAGATATCATCCACGATGACCAAGCAGGCTTCATTCCAGGTATGCAGGGGAGGTTCAATATATGGAAATCCATCAATGTGATCCACCATATTAACAAAATGAAAGGAAAAAAAAAACACATGATAATCTCCTTAGATGCTGAAAAAGCATTTGACAAAATCCAACAACCATTCATGTTTAAAGTCGTGTAAAGATCAGGGATACACGCACATATCTAAACATAGTAAAGGCAATATACAGCAAGCTTATAGCCAACTTCAAGCCAAACAGAGAGAAACTTAAAGAAATACCACTGAAATCAGGGACAAGGCAATGTTGCCCACTCTCTCCATGTCTCTTCAACATAGTTCTAGAAGTCCTTGCTAGAACAATAAGACAGATGACAGAGATCAATGGGACACAAATTGGAAAGGAAGAAGTCAAAATATCACTATTTGCAGATGATATGATAGTATACCTGAGAGAGCCCAAAAATCCTACCAGAGAACACCTATAGCTAATAAAGCCCTCAGCAAAGTGGCTGGATACAAAATTAACTCAAAAAAATCAGTAGCTGTACTGTATACAAAAGACAAAAGGGCTAAGAAAGAAATTAGGGAAACAACATCCTTCACAATAGCCACAAAGGACATGAGGTACCTTGGTGTAACCCTAACCAAGCAAGTCAAAGACTTGTATGAAAAAAATTTAAGTCTCTGAAGAAAGAATTAAAAGAAGATATCAGAAGATGGGAAGATTTCCCATGCTCATGGCTTGGCAATATTAATATAATAAAAATGGCTATCTTTCCAAAAGCAATCTACAGATTCAACGCAATTCCTATCAAATTACCAACACAATTCTTTACAGACCTGGAAAGAAAAATTCTTACCTTCATATGGAACAATAAGAAACCCAGGATTTCTAAAACAATCCTCTATAATAAAAGATCTTCTGGAAGTATCTCCATCCCTGATCTTAAGCTGTATTATAGAGCAACAGTAATAGAAACTGCATGGTACTGGCATAGAAACAGAATGGTAGATTAATGGAACCAAACAGAAGACCAAGAAATAAACTCACACACTTATGGACACCTGATCTTGACAAAGATGCCAAAACCATACAGTGGAAAAAAGATAACATCTTCAATAAATGGTGCTGGTCTTACTGGATGTCTACATGTAGAAAAATGCAAGTGGATCCATATTTATCACCCTGCACAAAACTAAAGTCCAAGTGTATTAAATCCCTCAACATAAAACCAGACACATAAAATCGGTTAGAAGAAAAAGTGGGGAAGACCCTAGCTCATTGGTACAGGAGACTACTTCCTGAACAGGACACCAACAGCACAGACTCTAAGAGCAACAATGAATAAATGGAACCTCATGATACTGAAAAGCTTCTGTAAAGCAAAGGACACAGTCATCAAAACAAAATGACTGCCTACAGATTGGGAAAGAATCTTCAACTACTCTTTTTCTGACAGAGGGCTAATATCCAGTATATATAAAGAACTAAAGAAGCTGAAAAGCAAGAACCCAAGTAAACCAATTAAAAAATGGGGAACGGAGCTAAACAGAGAATCCTCTGTAGAGTAACATAGAATGGCAGAGAAGCACTTAAAGAAATTCTCAACCTCATTAGCCATCAGGGAAATGCAAATCAAAACGACACTGAGAGTTCACCTTACACCCATTAGAATGGCCAAGATGAAAAACTCCAGTGACAAAACATGCTGGAGAGGCTGTGAAGAAAAGGGAACCCTCCTCCACTGCTGGTGGAAATGTAAACTTGTACAAATACTCTGGAAATCAATCTGGTGCTTTCTCACACAACTGGGAATAGTGCTTGTTCAAGATCCAGCCATACCAATCCTAGGAATATATACAAAAGAGGCTCAGGTACACAATGAGGACATTTGCTCAACCATGTTTGTAGCAGCCTTATTTGTAATAGCCAGAAGCTGGAAACATCCCAGATGCCCCTCAGTCGAGGAATGGATGCACAAATTGTGGTACATCTACACAATGGAATATTACTCAGCAATAAATAACAAGGAAATCATGAAATTTGCAGGTAAATGGTGGTATCTGGAAAAGATAATCCTGAGTGAGCTATCACAGAAGCAGAGGGGTGTACACAGTATATACTCACTCATATAGTCACGTAATATAGGATAAACCTACTTAAATCTGTATATCTAAAGAAACTAATCAAGAGAGAAGACCCTGACTAAAATGCACAATCCCCATCCTGAAAGACAAAGAGGAATCACATCAGAAGAAGAAGAAAAGAGGAAACAAACTAGAAACCTGCCATGGAGGGCCTCTGAAAGGCTCTGTCCTTCAGAGTATCAGAGCAGATGCTGAGACTCATGGCCAACTGTTGGGCAGAGTGCATGCAATCTTATGTTAGAAATGGGGAAGAGTAAGATCAAGATCTGGAGAGGACAGGAACCCCACAAGGAGAGCAACAGAACCAGAAAATTTGAACACAGGGTTCTTTCCAGAGACTCATACAACAACCAAGAACCAGGCATAGATATTACCTAGAATCCCTGCACAGATGTAGTCCTTGGCAGTTTAGTGTCCAAGTGGGTTACAAAGTAATGGGTAGTGGGACTGCCTCTGACATAATCTGATTGGCCTGCTCTTTGATCACCTCCCCGTGAGTGGGGAGCATCCTTACCAGGCCACAGAAGATGACAGTCCAGCCACTCCTGATGTGATCTGATAGACTAAGATCAGAAGGAAGGAGAAGACCTCCCTTATCAGTGGACTTGGGGAGGGGCATGAGTGAAGAAGGGGGAGGGACGGTGGGACCAGGAGGGGAGGAGGGAAGGGCTTATAGGGGGATACAAAGTGAATAAAATGTAATTAATAAAAATAAAAAAGAAATCCACGGTTTCTATTGTTCACATATTTTGCATAATTCTGGACATCTGGCCTTAGGGTTTAGGTAATTATATCTTATCATGTTAAGACATTTTTCTTCTTATTGTTTCACTAACAGATTTATTTTCTTTTTATTGTTTTTATTAATTTTTATTTTTATATTAATTTCACTTTATTTAATTTGTATCCCAGCTGTAGTCCCCTCCCTCATTCCATCCCAATCCCTCCCTCCCTCCCTCATCTTCTCTGTGCCCATGTCTATGTCCGCTGATAGGGGATGTCCTCCTCCCCTTCCATCTGATCCTAGCTTATCAGGTCTCATTAGCACTGGCTGCCATGTCCTCCTCTGTGCCCTAGCTAGGCTGTTCCTTCCATGAGCATAGGGAGGTCAAAGTGCCAGCCACTGAGTCATGTCAGAGACAGTCCCTGTTCTCCTTACTAGGGTACCCACTTTGATACTGAGCTGCCGTGGGTAAAGTCTGAGCAGGGGTTCTAGGTTATATCCATGCATGGGCCTTGGTATGAATATCAGTCTCAGAAAAGTTCTTTGTGCTCAGATACATTTGGTCCTTGTGGTGTTCCTGTCCTCTCCAGGTCTTCCCAACTCTCCCTTCTTGCATATGATTCCCTGCACTCTGCCCAAGGTTTGGTTATGAATCTCAGAATCTGCTTTGACACACTGCTAGGTAGAGACTTTCAGAGGCCATCTCTGAGAAGCTATAGTCCTGTTTCTTGTTTTCTCACACTTCCAATGTCCATCCCATTTGTCTTTCTAAGTAAGGACTGATCATCCTTCCCCAGGTTCTCCTTTGTAAGTTTACCTTATTTAGGTGTAGAGATTTAAGTATGTTTATCCTATCATATAGGTCTAACTTCCACTTATAAGTGAGTATATACTGTGTGTGTCTTTCTGCTTCTGGATTGCCTCACTCAGGATGATCTTTTCTTGTTCCCACATTTTCCCTGCAGATTTCGTGATTTCCTTGTTTTTATTTGCTGAAAAGCATTCCATTGTGTAAATATACCACAATTTCTGTATTCATTCCTCCATGAGGGACATCAGGGTTGCTTCTAGGTTCTGACTATCACAAGTAAAGCTGCTACAAACAATGGTTGAATAAATGTCCTTGTTGTGTACTTGAGCATATTTTGTATATATGCCTAGGAGTAGTATAGCTGGACGTTAGGAAGCACTATTCCTAATTGTAGTGAGAAAGCTCCAGATTGATTTCCAAAGTGGATGTACAAGTTCACATTCCAACTAGCAATAGAGGAGGATTCCCCTTTCTCCACAACCTTTCCAGCAAGTGTTGTCACTTGAGGTTTTGATCTTACCCATTCTGATGAGTGTAAGGTGAAATCTCATGGTCATTTTGATTTGCATCTCTCTGATGACTAAGGATGGTGATTATTTCTTTAACTGTTTCTCTGCTATTATATATTCCTCTACAGAGAATTCTCTATTTAGCTCCATACCCAGCTTTTTAAGTGGATTACTTGATTTGTTGCTTTTTAACTTCTTTAGTTCTTTTATATTCTGGATATTAGCCCTCTGTCAGATATAGGGTTGGTGAAGATCCTTAACAAGTTTCTAGGCTGTCGTTTTGTTCTGAAAACAGTGTCTTTTGCTTTACAGAAACTTTTCAGTTTCATGAGGTCCCATTTATTGACTGCTGATCTTATAGCCTGTGCTCTCGCTGTTCTGTTCAGGAAGTAGGCTCCAGTACCAATGAGTTCTAGGCTCTTCAGCATTTTTTCTTCTAACCTATTTAGTTTGTCAGGTTTTATATTGAGATCTTTGATCCACTTAGACTTTAGTTTTGTGCAGGGTGATAAATATGGATCTATTTTCATTTTTCTGCATGTAGACATCTAGTTGTACCAGCACCATTTGTTGAAGATGCTGTCTTTTTTTCATTGAATGATTTTGGCTACTTTGTCAAAAATCAAGTATCCATAGGTGTGTGGGTTTATTTCTGGGTCGTCTATTATGCTCCATTGATCCACCATTCTGTCTCTATGCCAATACCATGCAGTTTTTATTACTATCGCTGTGTAGTACAGCTTGAGATCAGGGATGGAAATACCTCATGAAGATCTGTTGTTGTACAGGTTTGATTTGGAAATTCTGTTGTTGATTTTTTTTCCATATGAATTTGAGAATTGTTCTTTCAAGGTCTATAAAAAATGTGTTGGTATTTTGATGGGAATTGCATTGAATTTGTAGATTGTTTTTTGCAGAATGGCCATTTTCACTATGTTAATTCTACTGCTCCATAACACAGGAGATCTTTCCATCTTCTGATATCTTCTTCAATTTCTTTCTTCAGAGACGTGAAGTTTGTTTTTTGTGTTTTTTTTCCAAGTAGAACTTTCACTTGCTTGTTTGGTGTCACACAAGGGTATTTTATGTTATTAGTGGCTATTGTGAGGGCTGTTGTTTCCCCTAGTTTCTTCTGAGGCCCTTTTTTTCTTTGGTATACAGGAGGGCTTCTGATTCTTTTTTTTAGTTGATTTTGTATCCAGCCACTTTGATGGTGTTTAGAGTTTTCTGGTTGAAATTTGGGGGTGGCTCATGTGTACTATCATATCATCTGTAAATAGTGATAATTTGACTTCTTTCTTTTTGATTTGTATCCCCCTGATCTTCTTTATCTGTCTTATTGCTCTAGCTAGGACTTCAAGTGCTATGTTGAAGAGAAATGGAGAGAGTGGGAAGCCTTTCCTTATCCCTGATTTCAGTGGGATTGATTTAAGTTTCACTCTATTGAGTTTGAGGTTAGCTATAGTCTTGCTCTATATTATCTTTACTATGTTTAGGTATGTGTCTTGTATCCCTGATCTCTCCATGACTTTAAACATAAATGGGTGTTGGATAAATGCTTTTTCAGCCTCTAAAGAAATGATCATGTGTTTTTTCTCTTTCAGGTTATTTATATGGTGAATCTCATTGATGGATTTCCGTATATTGACCTCCCTTGCATGCCTGGGATGTAGCTTACTTGGTCATGGTGGACGATATCTTTTATGTGTTCTTGGATTCAGTTTAAATTATTTTATTGAGTATTTTTGTGGCAAAGTTCATGCGAGTGATAGGTCTGAAATACTCTTTTTTGTTTGGTCTTTGTGTGATGTATGTATCAAGGTGACTATGGCTTCATAGAATGAGTTTGGTAATGCTCCTTCTGTTTCCAATTTGTAGAATATTTTGAAGAAAATTGGAGTTTTCTATTCTCTGAAGGTCTGGTAGAATTCTGCACTGAAACCATCTGGCCCTGGGCTTTTTTTGGAAGGGAGCATTTTGATGAGTCCTTCTATTTCTTGGGAGATATAGGACTATACAAACTTTCTACCTGATCTTGATTTAATTTTGGTAAGTGGAATCTGTCAAGAAATTTGTCCATTTCATTTAGATTTTCAAATTTTGTGATTTATATGCTTCTGTATTAAGACTTATTGATTGTTTGGATTTCCTCAGTGTCTGTTTTTTTTTGTCCCCCTTTTCATTTCTGATTTTGCTGAATTGGACAGTTTCTCTCTACTTTTTAGTTAGTTTGGCTAAGGGCTTGTCTATCATATTAATTTACACAAAGAACCAGCTCTTGGTTTCATTGACTCTTTGAATTGTTTTATTTGTTTCTAAGTTATTGATTATTTCCAGCCATCTACACCACTTCTGTTTGTCTGCTTCTTTTTTTGTAGAGATTTCAGGTGAGCTATTAAGTTGTTTGATGCTATGTTTCAAATTTCTTCTTCAAGGCACTTAGTGCTGTGACCTTTCCTCTAAACAGTGCTTGCATTGAGTCCCATAGGTTTGGGTTTATTGTGCCTTCATTTTCATTTAATTTTAGGAAGTATCTCAATCCTTTCTTTATTTTTTCCTTAACCCAGCTGTCATTGAGTAGCAATTTGTTCAGTTTCCATGTATGTGGAGGCTTTTTGCTATTTCTGTTGTTGTTGAGGTACAGCTTTATACCATGGTGGTCAGATAAGATACAAGGGATTAATTCAATCTTTTTTTATCTGCTGAGGCTTGCTTTGTGACCAACTATATTTTCTATATTGGAGAAGGTTCCCTTGGTTGCTGAAAAGAAGATATACTGTTGTGAATTTGGGTGAAAAGTTCTGTAGACATCTATTAGGTCCATTTGATTTAGGGTCTATGTAAGTGCCTTTATTTCCCTGTTTAGCTCTGTCTGAATGATCTGTTACTTGGTGAGAGTGGAATGTGGAAATCTCCCACTTTTAAGTTGTTTGGATCAACGTGTGTTTTCAGCTTTAATACTATGTTTCATTTAGAAATTTAGGTTCTCTTTTATTTTGGGCATACATGTTCAAAATAGTGATGTCCTCCTGGTATAATTTTCCTTTGATAAGAATAAAGTTTTCCTCATCATCTTTTTTGTTTAATTTTGGTTGAAAATCTATTTTATTAGATATTAGGATAACTTCCCCAGCTTTTTTCTGGCTCCATTTGCTTGAAAAACATTTTTCCAACCCTTTTCTCTGCGGTAGTGTTTATCTTTGTTGCAGATGTATGTTTCTTGGATGCAGCAGAATGTTGGATCCTGTTTCTGCAACCATTCTGTTAGTCTGTGTCTTTTTATTGGAGAGTTTATTCCATTGATTTAATAGATAATAGTAACCAATGAATGTTAGTTCCTTTTACTATGGAGTTGGTGGTCTTACTGTGATTCATTGCTTCTATTCTTTCAATTTGGTTGGGAAATTATTTGTATCCTATGTTTTCTTCAGAGTAGTTGTTTTCATTGGAATGGGGTTTTTCTTCTATTATCTTCTGTAGTGCTGGTTTACTGTGTAGTTATTGCTTAAATTTAGTTTTGTCATGGAATATTTTGTTTTCTCCATCTATGTTAATTGAAAGCTTTGCTGAGTAGAGTAGTCAGGGTTGGCATCTGTGGTTCCTTAAAGTTAGCATGACATCTGCCCAGACCCTTCTGACTTTCATAGTTTCTGATGAGAGGGTGGTGTGATTCTGATAGGTCTACCTTTATATGTTACTTGGCCTTTTTCCTTTGCCACTTTTAATATTTTTTCTTTGTTCTGTATGTTTAGTGTTTTGACTATGATGTGAAGTGAAGAGCTTATTTTCTTGTCTAGTTTATTTGGTGTTCTCTAGGTTTCTTGTATGTTTATAGACATCTCTTTCTTTAAGTTGGAAATATTTCTTGTATGACTTTCTTGAAAATATTTTTTCGGACCTTGGAGCCTGGAATCTTGTTCACTTATTCCTATTATTCTTAGGTTTCATCTTTTTATAGCGTCCTTGATTTCTTGGTTGTTTTGCATTTGGGACTTTTCTGATTTTACTTTTCCTTTGAGAGAATTTTCAATTTCAGCAAGTGTATTTTCAGCACCTGAGATTCTCTATTCCATTTCTTGTATTCTATTGGTAATGTTTACCTTTGTGGTTCCTGATCTTTTCTCTAGGTTCTCCAGTTCCAGGGTTTTCTCTGTGTTTTCTTTATTGATTCTAATTTTGTTTTCATGCTTTGCACCATTTACTTCACCTGTTTGAATCTGGATTCTTGTCTTTCTATAATGGTTCCTATTTCTTTGTTCGTTTCCTCTCTATATGCCACAAATTTTGCCTCTACTTGTGTGGCTATATTAGTCTGTATTTCTTTGATAGCTTTGTTCATTTCCTCTTTATTTGCCTCCTTTTGTATGGTTATTTCCCTGAGATTTTTGTTTGTTTCCCCTTTATTTTCTTCCATTTTTGTCACTAATTCTCTGAGAAATTTGTTCATTTCTTATTTTTGTTCCTCTAATAACTGGATAAGCATAGCTTTAAACTCATTTTCCCATATTTCCACTGAATTAAAATATTCATTGATTTGGGGGATTGCTGGTGGAGCTATGATGTCCTGATTTTTGTTGTGTGAGTTCTTATGCTGACCCCTGGCCATCTGTTTTTCTGTAACCTTCACTGTTTTTTTTTTTTTTCCTACATTAGAATTGAACCATCTTTCTCTGGTGTCTGGAGTATTCTTCAGAGAGATGAGAGAGGTCCATAGGTTTGAGAATATTTGTTGGTGGTTCAGTACCTGAGGGAGGAAAAGCCGCTGGCACAGAATCACTGTAGTGGGAGAGCTAGCTTGTGAATTTGCGTGGAAGTATGTCTTGAAGGAGAGAGTGCTGCTGAGTGTAGGTGCTTGGGCTATGGGGGAGGGGAGTAGGTGCAGGAGGGAGTGTGTATGCTAGCACTGTTAATGGGTGCAGCTTGAGGGCACACTGTGCCTTCATTGATTTCCTGAATACCTCAGTGGTCTATAGTTTGTGGTGAGCACTGTGGGCTGGACTCTGTACTCTGTTGCAGGATCTGTGTGCCTGGCACTGTGCTCTGTGCTAGGAGCTGTGGATATAGCGGGCTGATCTCTGCACTCTGATTTGGGTGCTGTGGAGAGTGCTGTGGGCTTCATCTGCTGCCTCCACCTCTGTCAAGGAGGAAGAAGAGAGGTGTGTCAGTTGTGAAATGCCTGGGGATTGAGTGTTCTCTGTCTCAAATCTCAAGCAGATCAAGGAGATCTGTGCTTGTAGCAGCCAGAACTGTTCTCTTTTCAAGGAGCTGAGTGCACTGTGGGCTGCCTCTGCTGCTCCTGTGGCTTCTGCTGCTGAATGTGGTGCCTCTGCCCCTCCCTCAGCCCTTTATGGGGATTGCCTAGGAATTATGTCCCCAGGAAGAGTGCAGGGAGATGTCTGTCTTTGACCTATATCCTATTGGTCTCAGTTCAGGGTTTGTCCCCTTTCTCCCCTTGGAGTTGTTGTTTTGGGTTCAGCTGCCCCTCCACTCACGAATTTTGGAGTTTTAGATCTTCTGCCTCTCAGATACAGCTCAATCAATCCAGGTTTATTTTCTTAAGTTAATTATAATACTAATATTTTTCAAATGCCAATGTAGTATGAATTGAAATTATAACTAATTTCAAATTACTATTCATTAATTAATCCATTATTAATTAAGTAATACTTAATTTTTAATAATTAATATAATAAATATATGATATGACAAGGCAAAAGCTGGAAAAGGAAACCATACAGAAGAAAAGGATCCCAAGAATAGGCAAACGAGTCAGTGATACAACCACTGCATTATTTTGTCCTGTCCCATACAAAACACCAAGCAAATAGCAATAGCATATAGGCAGAGGACTGGGTGCAGGCCCACACAGGCCCCATGCTTACTGTGAGCCCATATGAGCCCTGCTTAATTGATTCAGTCAGCCATGTTCTCATGGTGTCCTTGATCTCCTCTGTATCCTACGATTTTTACTTGTCCTCTTCTGTAGGGTTCCCTGAGATCTGAGTGGAGACTTCCAATATAGACCCTTTCAGCATAATGTTTGTGAGTTCTTAATGCAGCTACTAAAATAATATATGTTTCCTTTTTTATACACTCAGGACCACTGTAAATAGATGTGGAACTATTTAGTCCTTTATGCATTTCCTGTTAAACTTAGTCTTATGAATGATTTTTTTTTTTGAGAAGGAAATATAAATTATGTTCACTGTTTTGTTTTTTCCTGTTGTGGTAGTGGTCAATTTAGATTTTCTGTCTCTTCTAGAGTGGGATTTTTCCAGTTACATCATTTGAGTTTTAATATATTGCACAAGAAGAAACCTTATGGGAAAAAGTGACATTATACCTTCTACTCATCCCTGCTTCCAACTTTTATTTTCATAAATAATCAACCATGAATAGCATGGTACAAAGTGCAAGGATGAGAATTTCAATAATGTTTTTATGGAAAATGAGAATGTAAAACCTTCCACCATATTTGTTATCTAAAAAATGATGATAAAAAGCATTAGCTTCAGGGATAGAACGGTGGTAACAGTGGTACCTCAGTGGAAGCTGTTCTTTCCGAAGTCCTGATTTCAATTGCTTGTCCCCACATGATGGCTCATAACCAGCTGTAACTCCAGTATCTGGAATCAAATGGCCTATTCTGGCCTCCATGTGTATGACATGCATGTGATACACAGATATACAGACAGGAAAACTACCATTACTTATAAAATAAAGACCAATACATCATTTTTTAAATTTCCAAGTCTTATGCATATGTTATTGAATGGAGCTTTTAAATGAAGGCATCAAACAGAGTCTTAAACATTGCTGCTCCTACTCAAGGCTCAACGTTACCAACCACAGTGCTTTCACTATTATGTGATTTCACACTCTTACAGAAACATAATGGTTTGCTCTCAGGCACGGTCCATAATAAACAGAACCCAAATAGTTACAGCACTTTTATACCTTTGCTTCTCCACATGTAAGTATGCATTAGCATGTCTCAGGATTGTATTGTGTTAGCATATTTGACGTTTAAGTTGCCAGCTTGAGTTTCATTTTAAAAAATTACTCAGCGAATTTTGGTTTGGGGTTACAACAAAATTTCTGACTGTTTCTGAGATTGTTCTAGATGAACTTCTGTCATTTGTCCCATGTATGTATGTATGGGAGGAAGAGACATTGGCTGCATCAATTCTTACAAAATTAAAATGTCAATCAATCCTGAATAGTGTTGAATGCATTACATCTTTTATTATCAAACATTCAGCCAAGATTTAATCCTTTATAAAAAAATCATATCCAAAAACTCACTTGTATGTAAATTTGCTTTTATCTTTAATAAATATGATTATATGTATACCAAAAAAATAAAGACCAATACATCATTTTTTAAAATTCCAAGTCGTATGCATATGTTATTGAATGGAGCTTTTAAATGAAACAGCAAATATTAATAAAGATGTAGAGAAGTTGAAGCTATCCTATATTACTGCCAGGAAGGCAAACAGAATTACTTCAAGAATCAAGGCTAGGTGCTAGAAATTATGATGAGTGGTTAAAAATCTTACTGTTCCTTTGGAACATCAAAGTTTAGGTTCTAAGACACAAATCTACTGACTATATATATATATATATATATATATATATGCTCTAACTCTAGAGCATATAGGTTGAGCATATGGTCATAAGCTCTTTTGTACTGCATAGACACCCCCCATGCATGTGGGTTTAGGCACAGACATATACATGTAAATTCATATTAAAATAAATGTTAATAGTGGCTCTGTAACTTTTATGAAGTAAATCACAAACTTATTGTGTTACATGTAACCCAGTCCTAGAAATTTCCTGAATGAAACTAAAGTTTTCATTAAAAAAAAAATTCCTGGACCTCATCTACCAGTGTACAGGGGGAAGGTCATAGGAGGATAAAAAGGAGAGAGGGTGGGATTGGGAAGAGATGAGGCAGGGGGCTACAGCTAGAATACAAAATGAATAAATTGTAATAAATAAAAACAAATAAATAAATTCAATGTAAAAAATCCTGTTTCAGAATATTTAAAACTGCTTTGATCTTGAACATACAATTGGATAAATAATAAACATTCATAAAGTAGACTGTTATTCAATAATTACATTATACTTAGTAATCAAAAGAGAATGAACTATGATTACCTTTAACAGTAGAAAATAATCTCATGTGTTCACTGAAGGAGATAAAGGATATAAAAAATAGTAGGTTTTATTATTTAATTTAATTGGTTTCATTCTTAAATACACACATGCATGTATGCACACACACACACACACACACACACACACACACACACACACACCAGAATGGATGAATAACTGGGGGCTTCCAAGAATACGGAGGAAAAAAAAAACTGACTGCAAAGAGTTTTAAGTAATGTTTTAGAGTTATTTTATTTAGCTACACCTGGATTCTTGTAGTTCTATATGGTGGAATATATTTGTCAAAACTGAGCTGAAGATTAATTCAGTAAGAGAGTGATCGCTTACTATGTGTTTATCTGTTTATGTTTTTCAATCCTCAGCACCACAAAGAAACAAAGCAATCTTAAAAATGTATTTCCAGTCTGTTTTTACATAAACAAAATTAAGCTTAAGTAAAAGCAAATATCCAATAGAATTTTTATGTTGAAGTAAGCAAATAAGTTACCATGTCCTTCCAAAACAAATAATAGTTTTTTCAATTAAATTTTATTTTTATATTAACTACAGTTTATTCCCTTTGTATCCCAGCTGTAGCCCCCTTTCTTATTCCCTCCTAATCCCACCCTCCCTCCATCATCTCCTCCTATGCTCCTTTCCAAGTCCAGGGATAAGGGAGATCCTCTTCCCCTTCCATCTGACACTACCTTATCTGGTGTCATCTGAACTGGCTGCATTGTCCTCCTGTGTGGCTTAGCAAGGCTGTTCCCCCATCCAGAGGAAGTGGTCAAAGAGCTAGACACTGAGGTAAGGTCAGAGACAGTCCCTGTTCCCCTTATTAGGGAACCCACATGGATACTGAGCTGCCATGGCCTACATATGAGCAGGGGTTCTAGGTTATATCCATGAATGGTCCTTGGTTAGAGTATTAGTCTCAGAAAAGACCCCTGTGCCCTGATATTTTGTTTCCGCTGCTATGCTTGTGGAGCTGGTGTTTTCTCGAGGTCTTATTCTCTCTCCCTTCTTTCCTAGGTTTCCCTGCATGCTGCCCAAAACCAAAAGGGCTGAGAAAGATACTAAGGAAACAATGCCCTTCACAATAGTCACTAATGACACAAAGTACCTTGGGGTTACTTTAACCAAGCAGGTGAAAGAACTGTTTGAAAAAAAAACTTCAATTCTCTGAAGAAAGAAATTGAGGAAGATATCCCAAGATAGAAAGATCTCACGTGCTCATGGATCAGTAGGATTAATATAATAAAAATGGCCATCCTGCCAAAAGCAATCTACATATTCAATGCAATTCCCATCAAAATATCAACACACTACTTGACAGACCTTGAAAGAAATATTCTCAACTTCATACAGAGGAAAAAAAAAAAAAAACCCAGAATTTCCAAAACGATCCTGTACAACAACAGATCATCTGGAGGTATCTCCATTCCAGATCTCAAGCTGTACAACAGAACAATGGTAATAAAAACGGCATGGTATTGGCATAGAATCAGAAAGGTAAATCAAGGGAACCTAATAGAAGACCCGGAAATAAACTCACACACATATGAATACTTGATTTCGACAAAGAAGCCAAAACCGTTCAATGGAAAAAAGACAGCATCTTCAACAAATGGTGCTGGTCCAGCTGGATGTCTACATGCAGAAAAATGAAAATAGATCCATATTTAACACCCTGCACAAAACTAAATTTCAAGTGGATCAAAGTCCTCAACATAAAACTAGATACACTAAATAAGTTAGAAGAAAAAGTGGGGAAGACCCTGAAACTCATTGGCACAGGAGACAGCTTCCTGAACAGAACACCAACAGCACAGGCTCTTAGAGCATAATTGATGAATGGGACCTCATTAAACAGAAAAGCTTCTATAAAGCAAAAGACATTGTCATTAGAATAAAATGACAGCCTATAGACTTGGAAAGGATCTTCAACAAACCTATATCTGACAGAGGGCTGATATCCAGAATATATAAAGAACTAAAGAAATTAAAAAAAAAACATTAAATCAAGCAATCCACTTAAAAAAATGGGGTTACAGAACTAAACAGAGTATTCTCTGTAGAGGAATATAGAATGGTACAGAAACACCTAAATAGATGTTCAATGTCCTTGACCATCAGAGAGATGTAAATAAAAAGACCCTGAGAGTCAACCTTACACCCATCAGAATTGCGAAAGTTAAAAACTCAAGTGACAACACATGCTGGGGAGGTTGTGGAGAATTGGGAAACCTCCTCCATTACTGATGAGAATGTAAGCTTTTATAACCACTTTGGAAATCAATCTGGAGCTTTCTCAGACATTTAAGAATAGCATTTCCCATGGCAGTTCAGTATCCAAGTGGGTTCCATTGTAATAGGAACAGGGACTGTCTCTGACATGAACTGATTGGCCTGCTCTTTAATTTCCTCCCCCTGAGGGAGAAGCAGCATTGCCAGGCCACAGAAGAAGACAATGCAGCCACTCCTGATGAGACCTAATTGACTAGGATCAGAAGGAAGGAAAAGAAGAGCTCCCCTATCAGTGAACTTCGGGAAGGGCCTGCAGGCAGAGGGTGGAGGAAGGGAGAGATTGGGATGGGAGGAGGGAGGGAACCACGGGGGGAATACAAAGTGAGGAAAGTGTAATTAATAAAGAAAAAAAAAAGAAGTGCAAAAACATCCCCACAGAACTGAGACAAGCTGCCTAATTTCAGCTCATTCCCCACCTTAACTTTTTTATTTTCTTTAATTTTTAATTAATAAAAATATTTCATTTTTTATTAATTTTCATTAAAAAAAAAGGATAGCATTTCCTCAAGATCCAGCTATACTACTCCTAGGCATATATCCAAAAGATGCTCAAGTACACAAGGACATTTGCTCAACCATCTTTGTAGCAGCTTTATTCATAATTTCCAGAGCCTGGAAACAACCCATATGTCCATCAATGGAGGAATGGATACAGAAATTGTGGTATTTTCACACAATGGAATACTACTCAGCAATTAAAAACAAGGAAATCATGAAATTTGCAGGCAAATGGTGGGATCTAGAAACTATCATCCTGAATGAGGTATCTCAGGAGCCTATCAAGAGTGTATAATACACTAAATAATATGTTTTATTTTAAAATTAAACATAAACTGACATTTTCTTTTCCGTAAATGTGTATGTAATATATTCTGACTTATTCATGAACAACCTAATGAACCACATATTTATTTCAAGAAAAATAAAGAAAATTTTATCAGTTTTCATACATTTCATTTATTAAGTTCCAAACATTATAAAATGAGTTTGTAATATTGCTTCCTTACACAAAGATATGTTATCACATATCTTGTCTTGGTAGATAATTGTTTTTTTAATTTCATATCATTCTATATTTTCTGTGATCAAAATCTACAACTAAACATTTATACATGAGGAAATCTTAAGTAGAACTGAACATTTAACTTGCCAGTTAGCAGTATAATAATATGGAAATTGCAATGTAGAAATTAATTATATAAAGTAGATGCTGAGACTCATATCCAAACCTTGGGCAAAGTGCAGGGAATCATATGAAAGAAGGGTGAGACAGTATGACCTGGAGAGGACAGGATCTCCACAAGGATCAAATATATCTGGGCACAGGGATCTTTTCTGAGACTGTTTCTCCAACCAAGGACCATGAGTGGATATAAGCTAGAACCCCTGCTTGGATGTAGCCCATGGCAACTCAGTATCCAAGTGGGTTCCCAAGTTAGGGGAACAGGGACTATCTCTGACATAAACCCAGTGGCTGACTCTTTTACCCCTTACCCCCTGAGGGAGGAAAAGCCTTGCTAGGCCACAGAGGATGACATTCCAGCCAGTCCTGAAGAGACCTGATAAGCTAGGGTCAGATGGAAGGGAAGGAGGACCTCCCCAATCAGTGGACTTAGAGAGGGGCAGGGAGGAGATAAAGGAGGGAGGGTGGTGTTGGGAGGGAATGTGGGAGGGGGATACAGCTGGGATAAAGGTGAATAAACAGTAACTAAGTGCTGAAGATACACTTGTAGAAATTGATACATCTCTCAAAGAAAAAGTAAAATCAGAAAAGTTCCAAACACAAGGCATCCAAGAAATCAAGTATGCCAAGAAAAATGAAATCTAAGAATGAAAAGACGAAAAAAGAAGATTCCAAGCTCCAAGATCTAAAAAATACTTTTAAGGAAATAATAGAAGAAAATTTCCCAAAATGAAGAAAGAAATGTTCATAAATATACAAGAGGCCTACAGAACACCAAACAGACTAGACCGTAAAAGAAACTCTTCATGTCACATAGTAGTCAACAGATAAATCTACAAAACAAAGAAAAAATATTAAAAGTAGCAAGGGGAAAAGGCCAAGTGACGTATAAAGGTAGACCAATTAGAATAACACCAGACTTCTTAATAGAAACTATGAAAGACAGAAGGGCCTGGGCAGATGTCATGCAGACTTTATGGGACCAGGGATGCCAACCCAGACTACTATACTTAGCAAATATTTCAATTAACATAGATGGAGGAAAAAATAATCCATGACAAAAGTAAACTTAAACAATATCTATACAGCAACTTAGCCCTACAGAAGGAAAATTCTAATCCAACAAAATCAAATACACCCAAGAAAACACAGGATATAGATAATGTCACAACAAAGAATTAAAAGAAAACAAGCATTGAAACAGAGTAAAACTATCAGGATATAGATAATGTCACAACAAAGAATTAAAAGAAAACAAGCATTGAAACAGAGTAAAAGTATCAACTTGACAATAAAAGGAAATAATATTCATTGATCACTATTATCTATCAACATCAACAGACTCAACTTACTAATAAAAGACACAGACTAACAGAATGGATGCAGAAACAGGATCCAACACTCTGCTGCATCCAAGAAATGTACCTTTGTAACAGAGATGACCACTACCTAAGAATAAAGGGATGGAAATGTTTTTCAAGTAAGTAGACCAAGAAATCAATCTCGGGGAGCTCTCCTAAAATCTAATGAAATAAAATTTCAACCAAAATCAACCCAAAAAGATGAGGAGGAACACTTAATTCTCATCAAAGGAAAAATCCACCAGGAGGATATCACAATCCTGAACATCTATGGCCCAAATACAACAGCACCTACATTTTTAAATAAAGCATTATTAAAGCTTAAATCACATATCGATTCCAGTACCTTAATAGTGGGAGACTTCAACACTCCACTCTTACCAAGGTACAGACATCTAGACAGAAGCTAAATAGGAAAATAATGACATAGAGGCCCTGAATCAAATGGACCTAACAGATGTCTACAGAACATTTCACCCAAACTTAAAAGAGTATAGATTCTTTTCAGCACCTCAAGGAAACTTCTTAAAAATTGACCATATTTTGGGGCACAAAGCAAGCCTCAACAGATACAAGAAGATGAAAATAATCCCTTGTGTCCTATCAGACCACCATGGCCTAAAACTAGACTTCATCAACAACAGAAATAAAAAAAAAAAGCCTACATACACATGGATACCAATCAACCCTCTACTCAATGACAGCGTGGTCAGGGGAAGAAATGAAAAAAAAATAAATTAAATGCTTCCTAAAAATTCAATGAAAATGAAGGCACAAGTTACCCAAAACTATGGGATACAATGAAAGATGTGCTAAGAGGAATGTTATACTAAGAGCCTCCAGAAAGTAGTTCGAGACATCTCATACAAGCAATTAAATGACACACATTAAAGCCCTAGGGAAAAAAAAAAAAGCAGACACACCCAAGAGACAATCAGAAAAAATCAAATTCAGAGCCGAAATCAATGAATTAGAAACAAATAAAACAATTCAAAGAATCAATGAGACCAAAAGCTGGTTCTTTGAGAAAATCAACAATATAAAAAAACCATTAGCCAAACTAACTAAAAAGCAGAGAGAAACTATACAAATCAGCAAAATCAGAACCTAAAAGGGGAACATAAAAACAGACACTGAGGAAATCCAAGCAATCATTAGGTCTTACTACAAAAGGCTATATCCACAAAATTTTAAAATATAAATGAAATAGAAAATTTTCTTGATAGAATCCATCTACCAAAATTAAATCATGATAAGTTAAATAAACTAAACATTCCTCTATCGCACAGGGAAATACAATCAGTCATCAAAATTCTCCCTTCAAAACAAAACAAAACAAAAAAAAAAAGCCCTGGGACAGATGGTTTCAAGCAGAATTCTACCAGACCTACAAAGAAGTGCTAACTCTAATTCTCTTCAAACAATTCCACAAAATAGAAACAGAAGGAATTTTACCAAACTCATTTTATGAAGGCACAGGCACCTTCGTACCTAAACCTCACAAAGACCCAACAAAGAAAGAGAATTTCAGGCCAATCTCCCTCATGAACATTGATGCAAAAATACTCAACAAAATACTCGCAAACCGAATACAAGAACACATCAAAGATATCATCCACCATGACCAAGTAGGCTTCATCTCAGCCATGCAGGGGTGTTTCAATATACTGAAATCTATCAGTGTAATCCAACATAGAAAGAAACTGAAGGAGAAAAACCATATGATCATCTTTTTAGAGGCCGAAAAAAAATTGAAAAAAAATCCAACACCCATTCACATTTAAAATCTTGGAGAAATCAGGGGTTACAAGGTACATACCTAAACATAGTAAAGTCAATATACAGCCAGACTATAGTCAACATCAAACTAAACGGAGAGAAACTTTAATCAATCCCACTGAAATCAGGGACAAGACAAGGCTGCCCATTCTCTCCATATCTCTTCAACATAGTACTTGAATTCCCAGCTAGAGCAATAAGACAATTAAGGGAGATCAATCGGATACAAATTGGAAAGGAAGAAGTCAGAGTATCACTATTGGAAGATTATATGATAGTATACCTGAGTGACCTCAAATATTTAACCAGAGAACTACTTCAGCTGATAAATACTTTCAGCAAAATGGCTTGATCAAATTTAACTCAAAAAATCAGTAGCCCTCCTGTATACAAAAGACAAAAGGGTTGAAAAAGAAATTAGGGAAACACCCCCCACACACACACACAATAGCCACTAATAACATCAAGTACATTAGTGTGATTCTAACCAAGCAAGTGTTTAAAAAACAAAACAAACAAACAAAAAAAAACTTCAAGTGTCTGAAGAAAGAAAATAAAGAGTATATCAGAAGATGGAAAAATCTCCCATTCTCATGAATCAGTAGAATTAGCCTATTGAAAATAGCCATCACGCCAAAAGCAATCTACAGAGTCAATGTGATTCCCATCAAAATAACAACACAATTCTTTACAGACTTGAAAGAACAATTCTCAGTTTCATATGGAAAAACAAAACACCCAAAATTGCTGAAACAATCCCGTACAACAATAGGTCATCTGATGGTATCCATCCTTGACCTCACGCTTTACTACAGAGCAACAGTATTAAAAACTGCATGATTCTGACATAGAAACAGAATGGTGGGTCAACAGTATTGAATAGAAAAACCAAAAATAAACCCAACCACATACAGATACTTGATTTTTGGCAATGAAAACAAAGTAATACAATGAAAAATAGAAAGAATCTTCAACAAATGTTGCTGGTCTAAGTAAATGTCTACATGTTGAAAAATTCTAATAGATCAATATTTATCACCCTGCACAAAATTAAAGTCTAAGTGGATCAAAGACCTCAGCATTAAAGCAGACATAGTAAATCTGTAAAAAAA
>REGO01000619.1:418170-436632 GCA_010120015.1 Rhombomys opimus
AAAAAAAAAAAAAAAAAAAAAAAAAAAAAAAAAAGTGGGGAGGAGCCTTGAACTCGTTGGCACAGGAGAAAACTTCCTGAACACCAACAGCACAGGTTCTAAGATCAACAATCAATAAATGGGACATCATGAAACTAAAACTTTTCTGTAAAGTTAAAGGACAGTGTTGATAAAACAACAACAAAATAGCCTACAGATTGGGAAAATATCTTCACCAGTGTTATATATGACAGAGGGTTGTTATCCAGAATATATAAACAACCCAATAAGTTAAACAGCAAAAAATCAAATAATCCAATTAAAAAACAAAAGTGGGTACAGAAAATTCTCAATAGAGAAATACTGAATGGCAGAAAAGACTTAAAGACATGCTCGTCATCCTTAGTCATCAGGGAAATGCTAATCAAAATGACCCTGAGATTTCTCCCAACAACCATCAGAATTGGTAATATCAAAAACTCCCTGACAGCACATGCTGGAGAGGATGTGGAGAAAGAGGAACCCTCCTCAGTGGCTGTTGGGAATGTAAATTTGTATGACCACTTTGAAAATCATTCTGGTGCTTTCTCAGACAATTAGGAATAGTGCTTCCTCAAGATCCCGCTATACCACTGCAAGGTATATATCCAAAATATGCCCAAGTATTCAACAAGGACATTTGCTCAAGCATCTTCATAGCAGCTTTATTTGTAATACCCAGAATCTGGGAACAGCCCTGATGTCTCTCAGCTGAGGAATGGTTACAGAAATAGTGGTAAATTTACACAATGGAATACTACTCAGCAATTAAAAACAAGGAAATCATGAAATGTGTAGGCAAATGTTTGATCTAGAAAAGATCATCCTGAGTGAGGTATACCAGAAGCAGAAATACACACAGGGTGTATAGTCACTTATAATTGTATATTAGACCTATAATACATGATAAATATACTACAATCTGTACACCTAAAGAAGCTAAGCATAAAGTAGGCCCCTGGATAAGATGATCAATCCTCACTCAGAAAGGCAAATGGGATGAACATCAGGAGAGGGAGAAAATAGGGAACAGGATAGGAGCCTACCACAGAGCTCCTTTGAAAGACTCTACCCAGCAATGTATTAAAGCAGATGCTGAGAATCATAGCCAAACTTTGGGCTGAGTGCAAGGAATATTATGAAAGAAGGGGTAGATAGAAAGCCCTGGATGGGACAGGATCTCCACAAGGAGAGCAATGGAACCAAATAATCTGGATTCAGGGATCTTTTCTGAGACTCTTGCACCAAGCAAGGCCATTCATTGAGATTACCTTGAACCCCTGTACAGATGTATCCCATTGCAGCTTAGTGTCTAAGTGGGTTACCTAGTAATTAGAACAGGATTGCCTCTGATGTGAACTCAGAGGCTGGCTCTTTGGTCACCGGCCCCTAATGGGGGAGTAGTCTTACAAAGCCACAGACAAAGACAATGCAGTCAGTCCTGATGATACCTGATAGG
This sequence comes from Rhombomys opimus, assembly GCA_010120015.1. Lineage (NCBI taxonomy): Eukaryota > Metazoa > Chordata > Mammalia > Rodentia > Muridae > Rhombomys > Rhombomys opimus. Next base: position 419,648 of record REGO01000619.1, read on the forward strand.
CTAGTGTCAGAAGGAAGTGGAGTAGGACCTCCCTTCTCAGTGGTCTTGGAGAGGAGCATGGGAAGAGATAAGGGAGGGAATGAGGGATGGGGTAACAGCTGGGATACAAATTGAATAAAGCGTAATTAATAAAAAACTATAAAAGAACATTTCATACCTAATATTTATTGTGTTAACAGTTCTATTAAAGTCATTTGTAATTTAGCATTGATAAAGTAGAAGTGTTTATAATGGAAGTGTATACATCTAATTAATTAATATTAAACAATTTATATTTCAAGTACAGTTTTAGTGTTCACTTTATCTGTAGGAACCTTTCAGCACTTTTCTTCTTAATTTTAAATTGCTTGTTAATCATAAAAACTCATATTTACAACTTACATATTTTTGCAACACGATGCCTTTTTCTGGTTTAATTTAATAAAAATTATTTGTGTTACTTATCTGGATACTGTTACAAAAACAAATTATTTTTCTGCCTTTCCTTTAGTACTCATCCAACTTTTATAGATATGTATAATTTGTTGTTTACTTAGATGTTTTGTGCTTCCTAGCATATTCACATGACTATGTCAAGTAGTGAGCACTGTCTAATTTTTCTGTTTGTTACCTTCAATTTTCTGAAATACAGACATATATTTATATGCATAACCATATATGTGTTATCATAAGCAAACATATATATATATATATATCCATAATCCATGATGTGACATATATTAGTAGACTAATTAATCAATGGATACTTATTTGATTAATAAGTATGTTCTCTCTTGATTATCACAGAATAATGATTCCCAAAAGGCATATTTAAGTTTCAACTCTACATTAAGCTTCCCTGACAGAAAAAAAAGTCAAGAGTTAAAAGAATTTTAAATTAGAAACAAAATGTGAAGTTTGGAAACATACACACAGTACATCATATATTGAGTACTTTTCAAAAAATAAAGTGTGAAAAGTAAGTAACATACTTTTATTAGTAGAACTATACAAATTAAAAAGAATAAAAGTTCCAAATTGATTTAATTAAGTGAGGCTATCATAAACTCAAGGCAGTATTTGCTCTAAGAGATCTAGGGTAATTAGATCTATAAATGAAGTATTAGTGAGCTGTATGTATTATCATTATTAATGTCCTAAGTTTCATCATTTCTTTTATTTCTTGAAATGAATGTATTGGGAAATCATTAATATGAAATATGATAAGAGGAGAAAATGTAATATCAATTAGTGTTCAAATTAAATGTCACTTGGTGATAATAGCAAATATTTTACTTTAATTAACTAGCTCTTCACTCTCAGATGTACTGATTATTAAAACAGCATTATTCTGAACTTCTAGGAAAAGTCACCTATCAGTATTATCAGTACAAAATGAAAAGCATGCATTTTTTAACATATTATATATGTTCAATGCATTCAAATTTATTTATTTAGAGTGTCTGGATAAGTACTTCAAATAAGAGTGTTTGTTAATGACATAGCAAGTGAGTTTAGATTTTATCCAATGAAAATGTTTTTGTTTTCTGGAACATATTAAAAATCTACCCAAGCATCCAATTAGAACTTAGTCCATAGTTAGAAATTTCATTCTGTTATGACTGTAAATCAAACCCTTAATCACGTGTATCCTGTAGAGTAGTTGCTAGTACATACTCATAGTTGCTAGTACATACTCAATGTATGCCTTAGGTATTGGAAAATGTTTGAGGTGAAACATCTAATTATATTGCTAAATAAAATAAGAAAACACCACACCTCTTTCTGTTATTCTTTATTAATTACACTTTTTTCACTTTGTATCGCCCCTGCAGTTCCCTCCCTACTTCTGTCCCAATTCCTCCCTTTCTCTACCCTCTGCATGCATGCCCCTCCCCAAGTCCACTGATAGGGGAGGTCTTCTTTTCCTTCCTTCTGATCCTAGAAATTTAGGTCTCATTAGGAGTGGCTGCAGTGTCTTCTGTGGCCTGGTAATGCTGTTTCCCCACTCAGGGAGAGGTAATTAAAGAGCAGGCCAATCAGTTCATGTCAGAGACAGTCCCTGTTCCTATTACAATGGAACCCACTTGGATACTGAACTGCCATGGGCTACATCTGTGCATGGGTCTTAAGTTTTCTACAGAATAGCAAAGAGGATGGACATTAGAAGAAGGAGAAAAACAGAACAAGCCAGGAGCCTGACACAGAGGACCTCTGAAAGGCTCTGCCTTGCAGACTATCAATGCAGATGCTGAGACTTACAGGCAATAAACCAAAATTGTTAATATGATTTGTTGAGATTCTAATGATAGAAACTAAACTACAAGATTAGCACGGGGTAGAAGAGAAATTGAGTAGGTAAAAGAAATGCGATGATTTTGAAGAGGGTAGAGCTCTGAAATAATAAAATTGATCCCAATTTCTATTCTTCAAAGGAAAACAACGTGTTACATAAAAAAAAAAAACAACAGTAAGTGAATTTGAGAATGCATTTTAAAATAGTGTTGAAAAATAATAATAAAAATTCTCTGTTGTTGCGACCCGCGTAATCGTCTCGCCAGCAAGAACGCACAGGGACAACAGGATCCTTCTGCAGCAGGCTTTATTGTCATTAAGGAGGAAGACGCCCAGCCCCAAAGTGGCGCTGCTTAAATAAGCCCTGACCACACCCTAAGTGATGTGTCATACCCTGATTGGCTGCTTACTCATCACCCCATCTGACGGCCCGGGCTCCGGCAGTGGTTTGGCCCACTTTCGCAACTCGCACATGCGCTCTAGAGGTTGTTTACTAGTACAGAGACCAGATGCCGGTGCCATCTTGTAATGGTGTCTGAACCTTGGCTCTCCACACTCTGTTTAACACCATACCACATTTTTAAAATTGGATTATTTGGTTTGTTGGGTATCTACATTGTAGCATGTTCATCCTGTACTAGATGAGTAAAATCCACTTATAATTGAGTATACATGGTATTTGTCTTTCTGGGTCTGTGTTACCTCACTCGGGATAATTTTTTTCTAGTTCCATCCATTTGCCTGCAAATTTCATGATTTCTTTTAATTGCTGACTAGTATTCCAAAGTGCAAATGTACCACAGTTTCTTTATTCATTCCTCGGTTGAGGGATTTATAGCTTGTTACCAGTTTCTGGCTTTTAGAAAAAAAAAATGTTGCTATGAACATGGATGAGCAAACATCCTTCTTATATGATGGAGCATCTTTCAGGTGCATGCCAAAAAGTGGTATAGCTGGGTTTTGAGGTATGGCTATTCCCAGTTTTCTGAGAAAGCACAAGACTGATTTCCAAAGTGGTTGTAAAATCTGCAGTCATACCAGCAATGGAGGAAGACTCCCCTTTCTCCACATACTCTCCAGCATATGTTGTCACTCTAGATTTTGATCTTAGCCTTTCTGATTCCTGTAAAGTGGAATCTCAGGGTCTTTTTGATTTGCATTTCCCTGATGAGTAAGGACGATGAACATTTCTTTAAGTGTTTCTCCACCAGTCCATATTCCTTGTTGAGAATCTCATGAAGATAACTAAAAAGGAGGATCCTAGTGAGGATGTGTACATTTCAATCAGAAGGGGGAATAAAATAGAGAGATGTAATGGTGGAAGAGTGGGAACAAGGGTGATCAGAACCAATCAACCAGGGCCCAGAGGGGTCTATGGAGCCTGAAGTACCAAGCAAGGACAATTCATGGTCTGGACCTAGATCTTCTTCTTATAAATACCAGATGGGTGTCTCAGGCTTCATGTGGACCCAGTAGTCAGGGGAGTGGGATATATCTTTAACATGGACTATGTTACCAGGTTTTTGACTGCCTTACTAGGCCACAGGGGAGAAAGACAATCTCAATTCTCATGTGAATAGATGAGCTGGGGTGTCTGGATTTGGGGAGCACCTCTATTCTGAGAAAAGAGGAATAGGGAGAGTGTGGGAGGTTGGTTGGGATTGGGAAGAGAGGAGGGAGTTTTCTATGACCAAGTTGTAACTTGAATTATTTAATTTTAAAAAGTAAATAAAAGAAAAATAATAAAATTGAAAATATTTGACAACAGTATCAGCATAATCAAGATGATGTGAATATAATATGTATACATATAAATTTTCATATAGATATTTAAAATTATATTATTTTTTCATAACATGAATACTGGAAAGTACACTGATATATCACCAAAATCTGACTAATAAATATTCATTGATCATTTTTTTTAATTTCTTATTTTTTATTCACTTTACATCCTGGCTGTTGATCATTTCTTTTAGTGTTCTATTTATTATTAGAGATTCCTCTTTAGAGAATTTTCTGGTTATCCCTGTAACCCATTTTTGATTTGTTGGTGTTTAAGTTCTTGAGTTCTTCATACATTTTAGATATTATCTCTCTGCCATTTTGTCTTAATGACAGTGTCCATTGATTTACAGAAGTTTTTGTTTCTTTGTTTTTCAGTTTCAAAAGGTCCCATTTATTAGTTGTTGATCTTAAGGCATGAGCTGCTGGTGTTCTATTCAGGAAGTGGTCTTCTGCACCGAAGAGTTCAAGGCTATTCCCCAATGTCGCTTCTTATTGGATTTAATGTATCTGGTTTTATATTAATTTCTTTGATCTACTTGGACTTGACTATTGTGTAGGATATTAAATACCCATCTATTTGCATTCTTCTACATGCAAACATCCAGTTAGACAAGCACCATTTCTTAAAGATGCTTTCTTTATTATATTGTATGTTATTGGCTTCTCTGTCATAAATCAAATGTCCATATATGGGTTTATTTCTACGTCTTTGATTTTATTCCATTGTCCCAACTGTCTGATTCTATGTCAATACCATGCAGTTTTTATTACTATTGCTCTGTAGTACAGCTTGAAATCAAGGGTGTTGATACCTATAGAAGCTGTTTTATTGTAGAGGATTGTTTTAGCTATTCTAGTTGCTTTTTGTTCTTCCATATGAAGTTGAGAATTATTCTTCCAAGGTCTGTAAAGAATCTTTTTTGACATTTTGATGGGAATTGCATTGAATATGTAGATTGCTTTTGGTAGGATGTTCATTTTCACTATGTTAATCCTACTGATACAGGAGCGTAGCAGAACTTTTCATCTTCTGATATCTTCTTCAATTTCTTTCTTCAGAGACCTGAAGTGTTTTTCAAACAGGTCTTTCACTTTCTTGGTTAGAGTCAGACCAAGGGCTTCCTTAATTTCTTTCTCAGTCTTTCATATACAGGAAGGCCTCAGATTTTGTGAGTTAAATTTTTATCAAGCCACTTTGCTGAAGTTGGTTATCAGCTAAAGAAGTTCTCTGGTAGGATTTTAGGGTCACTAATGTATACTATAATATCATTTGTGAACAGTGATATTTTGACTTCTTCCATTCTGATTTGTAACTCTTTGATCTCCTTTAGCTGTTTTACTGCTCTAGCTAGGACTTCAAGTAGTATGTTCAAGAGATAGGTAGAGAGCAGGCAGCCTTGCTCATACTATTTTTATTACTATAGATACATTGTAGGTTTTAAGATGACATCTAGAGTTCAGATCTTTTGTTTCAAGTCACTTTTAATATTGAAACTCTTTGTGATTTCCCTTTAGTGTTTTATTCTATGGTTGTGAAAAACATTACTGTAATTTTAATGAAGAAAATATTGCATATGTAGCTTGATTTGTATATTGTGGTTATTTAAAATATTAATTACCCTGTTAACATGGGATATATTTGCATGTATATTTGTTTTCTTTTATTCATTTCATCAATATTTTTATTTTTTAATGCATTTGGGTCTGATTCTAAGTGTTTTTGTGATTCTATCCTTAGTGATATTATATATCTGATTTGGATGGGAATGTCTTTAACAGTGTATCAATACAGCACTAAATTTTCCATGTTTTATTCCTATGCTGTATTTTTAATGAATATATTAATTTTAATTTTAATTTTCTTTTTTATTGAATTCATCATGGTTTTCTGTATACAAAATTATGCTCCTTAAAAATAGAGGTTAGTGATGAATTATTTTTATAATTTGGAAGTCTTATCTTGTTTATCTAATCATTTGTGCCAGAAAAAGGCTATATAAACCACTGGTTACAGGATGCTTTTGAGAGAATACTTAAGTATTTGACCCAATACACAATCTAAACTTACTCAGAATCTTTTTTCTTTTCCAGTCTTTAATACTTTGTGCAGTTCTCAAACATCAGCATTGCAGATGGTCACAATGCCAAGGAAAATAAATACATGTATGCCCTCAGGATTGGTAAGCACGTATGATTCAGTTTCCCAGGGTTGTGGCTACCAATATGTTTTTTCAAATAACTCTTATTTTGTTATTGTGGGTACCATTGCAGCTTGGTGGTACATCAAACGTTGCCTTATGTGCCTCTTCTTGCTGAAAAAGCAACTGAGGTGTATGTAGGCCCAAAACTTGATTTATATTTTTATTAATTAATTTTTATAATTCAAGTAAATATGGCCTCCTATCACTTATACTTAGCACCAACAATACTTCTATAATATCTCAAAATAAAACTGAACCCCTTGAGAAGAAAAATTAGAAATAAAGGGAGATTGTTTTGTAAAAGTAAACAGATAACTACTTTTTGCTGAAGTAAACAGTAAAAGATTACTTAGATATTCATTTTCTTCGTTTCTAATCACAAACCTAGGAATAGGTGCCATACAAGTTGTTGCTGTTTTACTCAGCTGTGGTCATAGCAGCAATAACAACACACCCACAGATTTAAGGTTTTTTTCTTCTTATTAGGTTTTGCTATTGATTATGTATTTAATATGTGGCTCAAGACAAGATTTCTTAAGATACAGCTAAGAAAATCCAAAGGGTTACTGTTGATATAGTAATTCTAATTTTATATTGACCATAAGTGAAAATAGTAAACCTGTTCACACTGTTCCTGATCTTAGAAGTAAATCTGACAATTTCTTTTAGCATGAATATGATGTTAGTTGTGAGTTTGCAATATATAGCAAATTGAAAATTCATGATATATTTGATTATATGAAAACTGAAGAAAACTGTACTTTAAATACCTCTATAAATACTTTATGATTTTGATGTCATAATCACACACTTTATGTTGTATTTCATTTTAAAGTCTATCATTTTATAACTATTTTAATAACTTGATCTTTAAACCCTTATATTTAGGTAGAAATTTCTTATGTACCCCAACTACAGCCTTAGAGGACTCAGAACTTTCAAAGGTTTCCAAATAGTTCTGTATATTTTTAGTGATGTATTTTTACTTTTACATTTACGTGCTGCTAGAGTTCTTTATTTTCAATTCAACCTTCTTTGTCTTTCATTTAAGGAAGGCATAATGGTGAAGAACACTCTCAGTATTCATTGGTTTCAGTGATTTTAGTCTTTTATTGATCCCAAAATAAAACATCACAGAATACTTAATTAACAACAGATGTGTACTGCTCACAGTTTTGAATTTAGGAGAGCTTCATAAAGATATGGAGCATAAAAATGCTGCTAGATTTGATGTCTGATGAGAGCTGCTCCCTGCTAGAACATAGTATGTCCTTGAATATTGTTATGTTCTTTAGCCTCACCTTAAGGAAACTGATTTTTTTGAGGGAAGACTCCTGTTATTCTAGCAATCTACTCAGTCTGATTTTAGTTTCATTTTATTTTATTTATTAAAGTTGCAGTATCCAGCTTCTTGTGTCCCCAAATTCATCTCCTTTTCACATGGAAAACAAATTCATTCATCCAAAAACCAAATTTTATTATATACAACCTTTAATTTGACAACAGAAAACTCCACCAGGTATCATCTCAGTCATATATGAGTGAAGCTTCAAGTATGATTCATTCTGATGCCAATTTCCCTCTCATCTGGGAGCCTGGAAAACTAATTAAGGCATATACTGTCTACATGTTATACAAGAAAGGCATGGAATCAATAGAACTATCAAAAAAGAAACAAATAGACAATAAAAAAACAATATCAGGTCCTATGTAAGTCTGAAACTCACAAAGTAAACAAAATTATTCACAGAGGCTTGAGAAAAAATCAAAAAATCTTTAAATTTGTGCCTTACACACAGTAGCAAGTCTAAGTGTCTTGATGGCTGAACATGGAGAAATGATTGCCAGAACAATAATTCCCTAGCCAACATACTGATACTGTACTTCTTTGAAATTTCTTCCACTGGATCAATTATTCTGTGATCTTTACACTCAGCCTCCAGCAAAGTCTAAGGACACAGACAAAATACAGATATACTCTTTGCCAGAATCAATATAAGTCGTGACAAGCCCAATTACTAGAACAGTCTTTATTTCTGTCCAATTCTTCAGCAACACAGCCTTTGTTTTCTTAATTGTTATCAACAAGTCTGGTCTTTTCAGTGTCTACTCTAACCCCACATTAAAGTTCCACTAACAGCTTTGCAAACGCTTTCAAAATTTCTTCTCCACACTCTTCCTGTAAACCAAGTACAAAAATGTCTGATACCCATGTTTTGATGAAGTCACAACAATGATTCATTTCTTGCTCTCATTCATTTATTTTATGTTTGGTTTTTCCAACATGTATGTTTATTCACCAACTACATTTCTGGTGCCCACCAGGATCATAGGAGGGCATCATATACTTTGGAATTAGATGGTTATAAGTAATCATGCGAGTGCTAGGAATTAAGCCTAGATCTTCTACAAGAAGAACAAGTACTCTTAACAACTGATCCATGGTTCCAGTTCCCTTGGTTTCAGCTTTTGATGACAGGAAGAAATCTTTTTGTAGATAAAATACCTGGGATAAGAAACTTTAAATATCATGGGCTTGTTCTTAATCATACTTTCATCATTTTAATTTATAATCAGTTGTTCACAATGTTCTGAGCCTGTCGGTGAGGCAGAACAATATGGTACCAAGACAGAAAGGAACTGATTAAAATTACAATAATGGCTAAAACCATTTAGCTACCATTATTCAACTTCAGTCTAGTGAGCCAAAATTCTTAAGTTACAATGCCATCTCCAAGGGTAGTAAATTATGTATATAACATTTTTGTTGAACATTCTGTATTCAAATTATAACACATAATCTTATTGAACATTCATTATTTTAATTATGTTTTAAAGCCAATTCATAGATACCTACATCTCTGTAGTCAATTGCTGAAGCTTTATGGCTGTCATTTGGTGGAATTATGTTGCCTAATTCATTGTTAGCAGGATTGTTTCAAAAATATTTATGCATGTGAAAGAGACACATATATTCCAGTACTTGAATGCCCCATATCAAGGCATTCATCATTCAGTATCCAAGGTAAAATATTGCCCACCACACAGTATTTATTATACAGATCAAATTAGTGTCAGGTTCTATGCATTCCACTGAGACTACAATATGATCTTTGATTGTATCATGAGTGCCAGTGGAAAACAATGTATTCTGGTTATTTGAATAGACTAGACTGTCACAGACACATTGTTTCATATAGTTTGGTTTGATGTTAGTAACTATTTCAGGGAATGCAGACTGCTATGGAAGGATATGGCTTCCTCCAAGTGATGTTCCTCTATTTCATCCATGCAGAACTGGAGTCACTTGTCAGGGCTATTTTAAAATTTTCTCTGTAAACTAGTTCACAATGTCTGACTGGGAGGCTTGGACATATATTCCTGACTATATTGCTTTCCTGCCAAAACTGTTATTAGATAAAACCTGAGAGGTACCAGAACTGATATTTGGCATTTTTACAGAATTATTTATGCCATGGAGATTTTCAAGCATGTCTGAATAGCATGAAGAATGAAGACTTACTGTATGGTCAGACTTTCTACCCTACCCTGGATTAAGGAATTCATCATTCAGTTCCCAGGCTGATAAAACAAATGCTTAGAAGGCTAGATTTGAGAATTATGACCATTTGTGGATATGGCATCTGATTTAAGTCAGTAAGCCTGTCAAATGGATTAATATAAATATGCCTCTCTTTGAACTTTTAAGCATGAACACTTATTCCAGATAACTCAGAATGGCTGAAGCAGAACTGAGTGGTTATTTTAAGGTTTACATGTAAGACTGACATCCATTGACTTTTCTATTAAACCACTAGTATGTAAGACTCTTAGCATGTCTCTTGATAGATGTCTTTAATAGCAGAATCAAGGACAATTATGACTGTTACCAAACCACCAGGGAGAAGAAACATGTCAATGATAAAATTCATTAATATTGATTGCTTGGTATGAGTTTGCCCTCAAGAAAATCACCATCTATGTTCTTGTATTACACAAAAGTATAACAAATATCTAGCTGAATCCAAAGTTGGCTATGGAGGCATTTTATCCTTGTATAGCTAAAAATTATTTTTTTGGGGGGAAGATTGATTCTGCTTTATAATATTGGAAATGTTTAACTTTTCATAATGTCTACTTTCTTATTTTAATTTTTGGGTTATTTACAGAAAAGAAATTCAGTGTAACATAGGTGTCAATCTCGAAGACATTCTTTTTTTTTTCTGAAATAAAAACCTATGTATTTCGCCCTAGGCCTTGTTTTTACATCAAAAAACATTCTCATTTGGTTTTATATTTAAATAAATTATACACATTTGCTAATTTTGTATAAATGTAAAATTATAGTTAAGTTCAACAATTTGGTACATTAAGATGTAATTGTCATCTCACTTATTAAGAAAAACATTCTTCTTCCAACAGATTGTTTTGCCAACTTAGTCAAAATTTAGAGAAAGCAGAATTTATTCATTCATTTTCAATCTGTTTTCAATGATCATTGTATCTATCTATATTTGTTTTATTGTATTTCCATCTATCTTCGTTAGAAAAATTAGTTTGTAATTCTCTTTTATTGTAGAGTCCTTATGTGTCTTTAGTGTAAGGATATCTGTGGCTTCATGAAATAAATTGGTCATGTTTCTTTTCTTTCTATTTTGTGAAATAATTTGATGAGAACAGCCGGGAACTCTTCTAACTCTATCTGGATGTGGTTTTTGTTATTGTTGTTGTTTTATCCGGTTTTCGATTCAGAGACTTTTAATAACTGCTTCTTTTTCACTAGGGGTTATAGGTCTGTTTAAATTGTTTATCTGATCTTCATTTAACTTTGTTAAGTGGTAACTACCATGGAAATTTTCAGTTTATTTTAGATTTTCCTATTTGGTAAAGAAAGGTTTTGAAAGTATGTCTTCATGATTGTTTGAATTTCCTTGGTGTCATTTTTATATCATCTTTTTGTTTCTGATTTTATTAATCTGGATTTTCTCATTTTAACTTTATTTAATTTGGATAAGGATTTGTCTCTCTTATGGATTTTCTGAAAGAAAAAAACTCTGTTTTATTATGTGATTACTTTGTTTCTATTTTATTGATTTCATCCATCAAATTGGTTGTTTCTCTCCATCTGCTTTTCTTGAGTGCGCTTACTTCTTTTTCTACTAGAAATTTCAGGTGTGCTGTTAAGTTGCTAGTGTAAGATTTCTCCATTTAAAAAAAATGTAGGCACTTAGTGCTACAGATTTTCTTCTTATCACCTATTTCATTGTGACCCATGTGTTTGGGTATGTTGTGTATTTGTTTTTATTGACTTCCAGAAAGAAAGAATTTTTTTTTTTTTATTTCTGTCTTGACTGAGAAATTTTTAAATAAGTACTGAGGACTGGAGACCTGTCTCCACTTCTTTTGCAGAGGATCCACGTTAACGGCCAGTGCATTAGAACTGTCAAACTACCTGTACCTCCAGCTCTAGAGGATCCACCACCTTCATATGGTTTCTTTGGATACCACCACTCATGAATAAATTTATGATAATAATGTCTCCTTGTTTAGTTATTGAGATAATTCTGATGAATACCCTTCTCTTCTGGGTATTAAGGTTCAATTTGAAGTCTTCTTTGTCATATTTCAGAATGGTGATGCCTGCTTGCTTTCTGGTTCTATTTGACTAGTGTACTTTTGTCTATTGTTCTGCTCTATGGTAGTAATTATACTTAAAGTTAAGATGAATTTCTTGAAGATGAAAACTACATAGATTTTGTTTCTTGATCTTTTCAGCTAAGATATGTTCTTGGTTTGGATTATTGAGAGTATTAATATGAAAGTTATATATCCTTGTATAGATGATATCTTTTGCTGTTTTTTTTTCTCTCAGTGGTACTTTGTGATTCAGTAATTGCATATTCATTTGTTTTCTTTTTATAGTTTCTTGGCTATGCTCATTCCTCTTTCATTCTGAAATTGTGCTTCCTGTATTTTCTTCTGGTTTGTTCTGTTAGACATAATAAAGTTTAAAAACAAGCAAAAATATTTGCATTAGTACAAACTATTAAATAATAGTCAAAAGAAAAAGGCACAGAATTCACAGAAGATACTTAAAAGACTGATTGACAAGTACCTCACTTGTGATCAGAAAGAATAAAGCACAGTAATATATCATGGCATTCACTGAGGAAAAATTCTGTTAATAATGAAAAAAATTGAGGTGGGGAAAATGCACATTTATTTTTCAGGGGTACTCTTGATTGACCTTTCAATTTCTTTTGTAGTGATAGTCTTTTTTGGATTTTTTTTGTACAACTGGTTTTGTTACAGGGTTTTTCCTTTTGGTGGAAATGAGTTGTTCTGTTCTTACCTTCAGTAGCTACCTTAATGATAGGGATAGCCAAGTTTGGATTGTAGCCTAATGCTAGACCAAAGACATGCAGCTAAGAGTAAATTTCACTTTAATGAGCTCCATAATCACCTTTAAGGAGGCTCTAAACACATCCATTTAGAAGTTAATTCCTCAAAATACACAATTTTGGGAATTGCAATTTTGTTTCTAAATCATGTTTAAAAATTTTTTTTTCTGTTTTTTTTTCTTGTGTTTTTCTATGGCTTACATTACCTGGAGGAACAAAGAATATATGCTATCTTGTAAAAACAGAAAGTCATAGTCAATATTTTAACTGAATAGTAAAAAGGAACTTTAAAAGTTGGAGCAAATATATTTTAAAAGAAAAGAACATTACACATTTGATTGATCAGAGAAAATATGGACAGTTATGGATGTGAAAAGGTTGCTTCTTGAAAAATTATGCTACTATTTGATTTAACGAAGATTATATGAGTCTTTGACAATATTTTTAAAAGTATCATATTTTGCTTTTAGCAAAAAGATTACTGATTTTTATTCACGGAAACACATTGTTAGTTAAAGAGTTGGTGTAGTTTATATAACTACTTAGCAGATATTTTCTTACTGATTTTAATCAAGTGTGGAATTGAAAAAGTCAAATTATGTTTCCATTGCTGTCATATATCAAGAAGAAAGTGCAGAGAAGTGACTCTTGAAGCGTATCATTATTTAAATAGTTAATTCTGGCAACCACAACTAAGCAAGGACACTGATTTTATAGTTGAAGATGTTGAGTATGCTGTTGTAAGAAAAAAAAGATGTGAAAAAAATTGTTGGATTGTGTTAAAAATTGAAATTCTTCTTAAGTACAAAATGGTAATTCATGTGCTAGAGTTTTACATAATTCCAAAGAGGGGTATGTGAGTTTTGAGGATAGGAGGAATTTTTTTGTGACATTATTAAAAACATACACACAATCATGAAAATCTTCAGGTAAATGGTGGGACCTGGAAAGGATCACCCTGAGTGAGCTGTCCCAGAAGCAGAAAGACACACATGGTATATACTCACTCATATAGACATATAGCATAGGATAAACCTACTAAAATCTGTATATCTAAAGAGACTATTTCTAACAGGATCTCAAGGGCAGGCTCTTTGACACCCCCCCCTGAGGGGAGGAGCAGTCCTGTTAGGCCACAGAGGAGGACTTTGAGACCAGCCTTGAAGATACCTGATAAAACAAGGTCAAATGAAAGAGGAGGAGGTCCTCCCCTATCAGTGGACTTGGAAAGGGGCAGGGAGGAGACCAGGGAGGGAGTTGGGAGAGGGAGGGAATGAGGGACCGGGATACAACTGGGACACAGAGTTAACAAATTGTAACTAAAAAGAAAAAATAAAAATTAAAAAAAAAAGAAACTAATCAAGAGAGAAGATCGTGACTAAAATGCTCCATCTCCAACCTGAAAGGAAAAGAGTTTGGACATCAGAAGAAGAAGAAAACAGGAAACAAGTTAGGAACCTACCATAGAGGGCCTCTGAAAGGCTCTGCCCTGCAGACTATCAAAGCAGATGCTGAGCCTGATGGCCAACTGTTGGTCAGAGTGCATGGAATCTTATGTAAGGAAGATTATGTAGGAAATAGTAAGATCTGGAGAGGACCGGAACCCCACAAGGAGAGCAACAGAACCAGAAATTTTGAACACAGGGGTCTTCCCAGAGACTCATACTCTAACCAAGTACCAGCCATGGAGATAACCTCGAACCCCTGCACAGATGTAGCCCATGGCAGTTTAGTGTCCAAGTGGGTTACAAAGTAATGGGAAGAGGGACTGCCTCTGACATAATCTGATTGGCCTGCTCTTTGATCACCTCCCCTTGAGGGGGGAGCAGCCTTACCAGTCCACAGAAGATGACAATGCAGCCACTCCTGATGTGATCTGATAGACTAAGATCAGAAGAAAGGAGAAGAAGACCTCCCTTATCAGTGGACTTGGGGAGGGGCATGAGTGAAGAAGTGGGAGGGACGGTGGGACCGGGAGGGGAGGAGGGTAGGGCTTATGGGGGGATACAAAGTGAATAAAGTGTAATTAATAAAATAAAATAAAATTAAAGAAAAAATAAAATTAACAAACAAGCAAAAAAATCCTGTTGCAATCAAAAGATTACACAGGATGCCTTATGTGACAGTGATTTTTACAGCATTAAAAATTTGGTGTAAATTTAAATAATCAACTATCTGATATATTATTCTTATAAGAACTGTGTGCAAAAAGTTTTGCTTCAAGGTTCAAGCTTGGATTAAGCTAATCTAATGATGAGAACAATGTATTACTTGGGGCCTGTGGAGATGGGTCTATAAGAATACTTGCTATGTGAACATAAAGATCACTGTTCAGTTTCCAACCACCCATATAAAATTGTTGGGCATGCCCATATGCTCCATGTAAACCTGTAATCACAGATCTGGTTAGAGAGTTCAGACAAGAGGAACACTGGAAATTTCTGAAGAGTCAGCATAGCCAAAAAAAAAACAAAACAAAACAGGTAAACTCCAGGTTCAGTGAAAGGCCATATCTCAAGATTGAGACCAATAGATCAGGACACCTGATGTCATTCTCTGGTCTCTGTATTGATGTAAACGGTCATGTATACTCTCCCACACATGGTGCCTGTGTGCATACACCACCCCCACACCACACCCACTCAACCCCTCCACACACACACACTTAAAATAGTTTTTCTGTGACAGCAAAAGAACTTTGTATGAAATGAAAGTATCCATCCACTTTTTCTTACTCAGTGATGGAGCATGCAATTTAAGGCTTTAATAAAAATAAGCAATATTTTTCACAGGATTATTTTTTGAAACAGAACACAGTCAATTTGAATGCTTTTTGTCCCAGCTGAGAGGAATAATTGAAAAATCATGGTCGAAAACCACATAAATCATTATTCTATTGTGATCTGCATTTTATTCCTAAGGCTTGATTTTTCATCTCTTAATTACAATCAAGATGATTAGGAAATTTAATATACAGATTATTAAAGATCATCTACTTTTCACAACAAGATATAATTACAGAAGTATAAGTTTCACATCATGCACAACAGGAGATAAGTATTATATATAGTCATCCTCCTTCCACTCACATTCTCATTGCCAATCATTTCTTCCTACCAAGAACAAGGCAGCCAATATGATAAGGAAATGCTTATAAAGAAAATGTCAGGAGATCAAAGGTAACAGTTTAAGTGCTTTTCACCAAGTTTACAGCAAAAGTATAATTTATAATTATTGCTTATTTAAATTCAAGCTTCTTTTACCAAGATATTCTATGTAGTAAATTGGAAAGTTCTCTGAGAAAAATTTTCAATAAAGTAAATCACATTTAAATTAATTTAACTACTTCATAGATCATTTTATACTTATAGAAGTTTAAAAGTACATAGAAACATAACATTTATATAATATTTACATGTACAATATAATTTTAAACCTTGCTTTACTAGAGTGGAGATTTTTCAGTTTTGACTGTAGAGTGGTGGCTAATTTAATCCAATAATCAGCTAAATTGACCCCATACATTTTGGAGAAGTGATGGGAGAATAATTGCATATTAAATAATGTTTTAAAAATGGAAAATTCAGAAAAAAATGGAATGTTTTAAATATATTAGGGCCATGTATTGCTGATAAGTAATGGCTTTTATATCAAGCAATTTGAAGGCAAAAAGCCAGCAATTAACATCTACATGGCATAACGAGACAGGGAGGTATCATTTCTGATATTATAAAAAGTGCTTCAGTTATGAGAAATAAATTCAAGCAGTCAACTCAGGAGTCAAGGTAAGACCAAAGAATGCTGTCTGAATTTATTAAATAGATAAACATGAAGCATATTGCATTATTTAAAAAAATGACTTCAGAACAGTTATATCATTTTTTTTCTTTTCTAGTTGTTTTTGCTATGAGCCGATTGGATACAAAGTCATCATATATTTGTAAAACTAATTCTGGTGTCAACCTTAACAGTTTATCATAATTGTAATAATATTATAAACAAAAATTTAAAAATGTTATGTACTAAGAAACTCATCTCAGAATGAATTTACAGCATAAATTATGTTCCAAATTAAATCTTAGAAGCTATAGAAGTAAAGAGCTGTGAATCATTTTCTCTAATGTCTTGACTTAATTTTTTCCTCTAGTATATCACAACAGTCAAGCTTACAATGACTTTTGATTGTTTACAGACAATTGTCTTATAGAATTTTTCAGTTTTATTAAGACAGTATTACATATTCAGATGAAAAATTTGCTTTATCATTACCGTTAAAGTTCTTCTGTCTGGTCTTATGTTTAATTTTTCCAAGACTTCTACA
>REGO01000619.1:437537-466758 GCA_010120015.1 Rhombomys opimus
AGGGAGGGAGGGAAGGACTGGGAGGGAATGAGGGTTCGGGGCACGGCTGGGATACAGAATTAATAAAATGTAACTGATAAAAATAAAAAAAACAAAACTCTATTTTCTTTTTTAAGATGTATTTTATTTTTATTAATTACAGTTTATTCACTTTGTATACCACCTGTCGCCCCCTGCCTCTTCCCTTTCCTATCGCACCCTCCCTTCCTCTTCTCCATCCATGTCCCTTCCCAGTCTACTGATGGGGCGGTCTTCCTCCCTTTCCATCTGATCCTAGTCTATCAGGTCTCATGAGGAGTGGCTGAATTGTCTTCCTCTGTGGTCTGGTAAGACTGCATCCCCCTGAGGGGTAGGTGGTCAAAGAGCAGACCAATCAATTCATGTCACAGACAGTCCCTGTTCCCATCACTAGGGAATGCACTTTGGCACTGAGCTGCCATGGGAAACATCTGCTCAGGGATTCTAGGTTATATCCATGCATGGTCCTTGGTTGAAGTATCAGTCTCAGAAAACAGCCCTGTGTCCAGATTTTTTTGTTCTGTTACTCTCCTTGTAGAGCTCCTGTTCCCTCCAGGTCTTTCTGTCTCCCCCTTTTTTTCATAAGGTTCCCTGCACTCTCCTACAGTTTGGCTATGAGTCTCAGCATCTGCTTTGATACCCTGCAGGTTAGAGTCTTTCAGAAGCGCTCAATGGAAGGCTCCTATCCTGTTCTCTGTTTTCCCTTCTTCTGATGTCTATCCCCTTTTCCTTTCTGAATGAAGACTGAGCATCTTACCCAGAGTCTTCCTTCATGATTAGCTTCTTAAGGTGTTCAGATTTTAGCATGTTTTTCCTTTATTATATGTCTAATATCCACTTATGAGCGAGTATGAGTGACCCCAAAAATTCTACTAGGGAACTCCTAGAGCTGATAAACACCTTCAGCAAAGGGGCAGAACACAACATTAACTCAAAATAAAAGTCACTAGCCTCCCTGTATACAAAAGACAAAAGGGCTAAGAAGAAATTAAAGAAGCAACACCCTTCACAAAAGCCACAAAAAAAAAAAAAATTAAGTATCTTGGTATGACTCTAACCAAACATGTCAAAGACTTGTATGAGAAAAAATTCCCATCTGTGAAGAAAGAAATAGAAGAAGATATCGGAAGATGGAAAGATCTCCCATGCTCCTGGGTTGGCAGGATTAACATAGTAGAAATGGTGATCGCACCAAAAGAAATCTACAGATTCAATGCAAGTCCCTCCAAATTACCAACACAATACTTTACAGACCTTGAAAGAACAATTCTCAACTTCATATGGAAAAACAAAAATTTCCAAAACAAACCTGTACAATAACAGATCTTTGGGAGGTATTTCCATCCCTGATCTCAAGCTGTACTACAGAGAAATAATAATAAAAACTATGTGGTATTGGCATAAAAACAGAATGGTGATCAATGGAACATAATAAAAGACCCAGAAATAAACCCACACACCTATGGATACTTGATTTTTGACAAAGAAGCCAAACCATTCAATGGAAAAAAGACAGCATCTTCAACAAATGGTGCTGGTCCAGCTGGATGTCTACATGCAGAAAAATGAAAATAGATCCATATTTATCACCCTGCACAAAACTAAAGTCCAAGTGGATCAAAGAACTCAATATGAAACCAGACACACTAAATTAGAAGAAAAAATGGGGAAGACCCTAGAACTCATTGGCACAGGAGACAAGTTCCTGAACAGAACACCAACAGCACAGGCTCTAAGATCAACAATCAATAAATGGGATCTCATGAAACTGAAATGCTTCTGTAAAGCAAAAGACACTGTCGTTAGAACAAAACGACAGCCTAGAGACTTGTTAAGGAACTTCACCAACCCTACATCTGACAGAGAGCTAATATCCAGAATATATAAAGAACTGAAGAAGTCAAAAAGCAACAAAGGAAGTAATCCAATTAAAAAGTGGGGTACAGAGCTAAACAGAGAATTCTCAATAAAGGAATCTCTTGTCTTTTCATTGATGCATATAATTGTACATAGTTTTTGGTTCAACAAAATCAATTTCTCCCAAGTATGCCTTTTTTTTCTTACCATTTTCACACCTTATTTTATTTCCCATGGTCCATTCTTTCTGATTCTCTCTTTTGCCAGCTTCCTTCCTTCCTCATTTTCACTTCTGCATTCATATAATTTTGTATAAATGTTTCTTTTCATCTGTAAAGAATTTTCTTGTGTTTTGCTTTTACTCTTCACTCAACATTTTTCATCATTTTAAATGTTTTTCCTGTTTAGCAAATAGTAATCACTTAATAATTTTCAGTCACTGCAGTCTAATGCCATAACCTGAATCAGTTTTCCTATCAAATAGCCTGTTCTCCATAAGAAATTTGAGGAATAGGCAGATTAAATGATTGGTTCTTCTTCTCAAATGTAGCTAACAAAAGCACATAGATAGAATTTATGATTTTACAGTCTTATCATGTTCTCTGTTGCTAATTCTTTTCAAATTTTCAACTTAGAATATGTATTTACTATTTGATTATATATCAACAGTGTGGATTTATGAGTGTATTTGGTTTTTTATAAAGATTTACACTTATATCCAACTAAAAACAGAATATTCTTTAAGTACATCCACATTAATAGAATATTCTTTAAGTACATCCACATTAATAGGATATTTATGTGGTAAAAGATTTCTTATAAGTAACAATGTACACATCATGTGTACACACATGATGTACACATGTGTGCCATGAAACATGCATCTAAACATATAAAAATAAAATACGATACATGAAAAAATAAAGTAAGATATATGTAAAAAGACAAAGGGCTTTTATGCAGGCCATAATATGCTAAATTTTAAATTTACCACAGTTCATATTTTCAACAACTGTGAGTTCTTCTGTGGTTTGCATGAAAATAGCGGTAATAAACTCATATATTTGAATATTTTTTCCCTGTTAGTGAAAAACTTAGGAAGAATTAAGAGGTATTGCCTTCTTGGAGGAGCTGTATCACTGCATGGGCTTTGAGGTTTCAAAAGCTCATGCTAGTAGCAATATTTCTCTCTATCTGCCTGCTGCCTGTGGATCAGGGTGTAAACCAAAGCTACTGCTCAAGGCCATGTGTTGTCTACTTTCTGCCATTGTGATCACGGACCTAACCCTCTAAAACTGAAAAGAAGCCACTAAGTATATGCTTTCTATGATAGCAGTTGCCTTTGCCATGATGTCTATTCACAGCAATAGAACAGTAGTATCATGGATTGGAGTATTGCCAAAACAGTCCTGACCATACTATTTGGAGGAATAAAGAAAGTATTGAGACTTTAGGTTGGAAAAGTGCTTTAATGCAATGATCAGGCCTTATTTGGTCATCCTAGTAGGAACAGGGAAGACAGTAGTGCTGAGGGTGATGGGAAATATGACGGCCCAGTTCAAGATTTTTCAATGATAGATCAAAATAGCTGCTGGGATAGAGACTTGTGTGTGTGTGTGTGTGTGTGTGTGTGTGTGTGTGGTATTTTAGAAAAAAAATATGGCTGTATTTGCTCTCATCCTAAAAATATGACTAAGGTTAAATTTTAGAGTTTTGGGCTAATGATACTGGTAGAGGAACACTATGGCCAGCTTAGCATTGACCTTGTTCCATGGCTAGTAATGATCACTCTTAAACAAATCTATAATGAAAAGGAGCAAGTAGGAGAAAAGAAAAATCAAAACGCATGTTTGAGGAGACAAAGGTCCCCAGTAATGTAATATAGGAGAAAAGTCTTATACTCAAGAAGATAAAACATAACATATAAAGGAAATCCTGATTCAAACTTGAATAAAGAGAGTATTATCATCTGGGTGAGACCCTACCTAACAAATCCTGAATCCTGTGAGAAAAAAAGAACTAAAGGAAAGCTTAAGCAACAAATTAAACCATCAACAAAAGAAGGCTTATGCAAATGTAAGTAAGAGAAGAGGCAAGGAGTTAGATCCAGCATGCAGAAGAACTTGAAACCTTCCAACAAATAATTCTGGCTTTAGTGTTGGGGATTGGTCTGATCTTTGTATTTTGATGTTAGTTACTGGTCCACAGGGATCTGGTTACTGTTCAGAAAGTTGTCTCTTGTGCTAATGAGTTCATATCAGAGACAATCCCTGTTCCCTTTACTAGGGAACCCACTTGGATATACTGAGTTATCATGGGCTGCATCTGAGCAGGAGTTTTATATTATCTCAATGAATATTCCTTGGTTGGAGTATCCATCTCAGAAAAGAACCCTGTGCAAAGAATTTTTGGTTCTATTGCTCTCATTGTGGAGCTCTTGTTCCCTCCAGGTCTTTCTTTCTCCCCATTCTTTCATAAGATTCCCTTCACTATCCCAAAATTTGCTTATGAGCCTCAGCATCTGCTTTGATACACTGCTGGATACAAGCAAGTATTTTTAAGACTATGGATAGACTATAGCCCAGATGAGGATGGTTAAGGAGGATAGCATTGGATGGGAGTTGGGAGGTAGATGGTGAGGTGGTTGAGACAGCATAAGTGAAATATCTGCCATCCCAAGGTGAATGAGTCAATTATAAAATCTAACAACTATCTGTGTCTTATTATATGTGATAGCAGGTTAAATAATACAATTATGAAAATCATAGAGCAAATAATAAATAATATACAGCCCAACACCTAACTTTTAATTTACCACAACACATTAAAGTAAAGAAAAATAGAGGAAAGAGGATGTAGAATCTTTCTCCATGGTTAGGAAAAATTGCTGAGACTAGGTTTATGGCAGAGGAGTTCCTGCATGGAGGTCCAAACATGCTATTGTGAGGAGCTGTGAAGATGAAAACTGGATTACATTGGAGACATAAGATGTTGGAGATGCCAATCATGGGATAGCTGCCAATGAAAATTCCAGATATCATGGGTAGAGCCCAAAATAGTGAAGTGTGTTGAACTTAAAAAAGCTGTAAAAAGTAGTAGAGCTGAAGAATGCTTGGACATAAGCATAAGACATAAGACATATCTTGACGGTTTTCAGTCTTGCTTTGTCAATGTAATTCTTCATTATGTACTTTTCCTACATTTTGGAATGGTAATATGTATCCTGTGCCATTGTATGTCGGAAGCATATAATCAGCTTTTTTATTTTGACTTTATAGGAAGTTATATTTAAAAGATTTCCTTGAGATTCAAAAGAGACTATGACATTTGGGCTTTAAACACGGTTGAGAATAAAAGACTATGGGAAATTCTGGATTTGATTAAATTAATTTTGCATTTTTATATGGCTGTAAGCTTATGTGAGTCATGGACTTCAATGTGATGGTTTTAATGAGAATGGCCCTTATAGGCTCATTTATTGCAAACTCAGTCTCCAGGTGATGGAATGTTTGGAAAGGATTAGGTGTTCCTTGTTGAAGTTATGTGTCCTTCTTGGAAGAGATATGTCACTGGGCCGGGCTTTGAATTTTCAAAGGAGTACACTAAGCTACATCTGGTGTGTTCTCTCCTGCCTGCAGATAAGAATATAAAGCTCTTATCAACTACTTCAGCACCATGATTGTCTGCAAGTCAACATGGACTGATGGTATAAAATTACACACAGGACCCAAATTGAAAGCTTTCTTTCATTAGAGTTGCCATTGTCATGGTGTCTCTACACAGCAATAAAAGAGTAAATTAGATAAGTTTAATTATTTCCTTTGATTTATTAATAATCAAACATTAAGTTATTTTCCTCAGGTCAGTTCTCTACCTCCATCACCTGTGTCGCAGGGATCAATCTCAGCTCATCAGGCTTCGCATATTGCCATTTCATCTAAATGAAATGGACAATTTTCTTGATTGATTTGACTTTTCAAAGCTGAAATAAAACCAGGTAAATCAATTAAATAATCCTATATCCTCTAATGAAATAGAAGCAATCAATGAAAATCTCCCATAAAAAAAAAAAAAAAAAGCCCAGGACCAAATAGTGTCATCACAGAATTCTACCAGATCTTTACAGAAGAGCTAACTCCAATTCTCTTCAAACTATTCCACAAAATAGAAACAGAAGAAACACTACCAAACTCATTCTATGAAGTCATAGTCACATTAGTACATACACCTCATGAAGACCGAACAAAGAAGGAGAATTTCAGGCCAATCTCCCTTATGAACATTGATGGAAAATAGTTGCAAACCGAATACAAGAACACATCAAAGCTATCATCCACTATGACCAAGTAGGCTTCATCCCAGGTATGCAGGGGTGGTTCAATATACGGAAATCCATCAATGTGATCCACCATATTAACAAACTGAAAGAAAAAAAAACACGTGATAATCTCCTTAGATGCTGAAAAGCATTTGACAAAATCCAACATCCATTCACATTTAAAATCTTGGAGAGATCACGGATACAAGGCACATATTTAAATGTAGAAAAGGAAATATACAGCAAGCCTATAGCCAATATCAAACTAAACGGAGAGAAAGTTAAAGCAATCCCACTGAAATCAGGGACAAAGCAAGGCTGCCCACTCTCTCCATATCTCTTCAACATAGTTCTGGAAGTCCTTCTTAGAGCAATAAGAAAATTGAAGTAGATCAAGGGGATACAAATTGGAAAGGAAGATGTCAAATTATCACTATTTGCAGAAGATATGATAATATACCTGAGCGACCCCAAAAATTCTAACAGGGAACACCTACAGCTGATAAATACCTTCAGCAAAGTGGCCGGATACAAAATTAACAATGACAGCAATATATATATATATATCACTAACCCTCCTGTATACAAAGACAAAAGGGCTGAGAAAGAAATTAGGAAAACAACACCCTTCCCAATAGCAACAAAGGACATAAAGTACCTTGGTGTAACCCTAACCAAGCAAGTCAAAGACTTGTATGAAAAAAATTTCAAGTCTCTGAAGAAAGAATTAGAAGAAGATATCAGAAGATGGGAATATCTCCTATGATCATGGCTTGGCAGGATTAACATAGTAAAAATGACCATCTTACCAAAAGCAATCTACAGATTCAATACAATTCCCATCAAATTACCAACACAATTCTTTACAGACATGGAAAGAAAAATTCTCAACTTCATATGGAATAACAAGAAACCCTTATGAAATTGTAAAACAATACTCTACAATAAAAGATCTTCTTGAAGAATCTCCATCTCTGATCTTAAGTTGTACTATAGAGCAACAGTTATAAAAACTGCATGGTACTGGCATAGAAACAGAATGGTGGATCAATGGAAGCAAACAGAACACCCAGAAATAAACCCGCACACTTATGGACTTCTGAAGTTTGACAAAGATCCCAAAACCATAGAATGGAAAAAAGATAGCATCTTCAATAAATGGTGCTGGTCTAACAGGATATCTACCTGTAGAAAAATGCAAATGGATCCATATTTATCACCTTGCACAGAACTAAAGTCCACATGGATTAAAGACCTCAACATAAAACCAGACACATTAAATCGGTTAGAAGTAAAAAATGGGGAAGAGCCTAGAACTCATTGGTACAGGAGATAACTTCCTGAATAGAACACCAAAAGCACAGGCTTTAAGAACAACAATCAATAAATGGGACCTCATGAAACTGAAAACCTTCTGTAAAGCAAAGGACACAGTCATCAAAACAAAACAAATGCTTACAGATTGGGAAAGAATCTTCACCAACCCTCTAACTGACAGAGGGCTAATATCGAGTATATATAAAGAACTAAAGAAGCTGAAAAGCAACAAACCAAGTATTCCAGTTAAAAAATGGGGAACAGAACTAAACAGAATTCTCAATAAAGGAATATGGAATGGCAGAGAAACACATAAAGAAATGCTAAACCTCATTAGCCATCAGGGAAATGCAAATCAAAACGACCCTGAGATTTCAACTTACACCCATGAAAATGGTCAAGATCAATAACTCAAGTGACAACACATGCTGGAGAGATTGTGGAGAAAGGGGATACCTCCTCCACTTCTGGTGGGAATATAAATTAGTACAACCACTCTGGAAATCAATCTGGTGCTTTCTCGTATAACTAAGAATAGCACTTCCTCAAGATCCAACCATACCACTCCCAGGCATTTACCCAAAAGAAGCTCAAGTACACAATAAGGACATTTGCTCAACCATGTTTGTAGCAGCTTTATTTGTAATAGCCAGAAGCTGCAAACAATCCAGATGTCTTTCAACTGAAGAATGGATACAGAAATTGTGGTACATCTACACAATGGAATATTACTCTGTAATGAAAAAATAAGGAAATCATAAAATGTGCAGGTAAATTGTGAGAACTAGATAGGATCATCCTGAGTGAGCTGTCCCAAAAACAGAAAGACACACATGGTATATACTCACTCATATAGAAATGTAATATAGGATAAACCTACTAAAATCTGTACATTTAAAGAAAGTAATTAAGAGAGAGGACCCTGACTAAAATGTTCCATCCCCATTCTGAAAGGAAAAGAGGATGGACATTAGAAGAAGAAGAAAACAGGAAACAAGTTAAGAACCTGCCATAGAGGGCCTCTGAAAGGCTCTGCCCTGCAGAATATCAAAGAAATTACGGCCAACTGTTGTTCAGAGTGCATGGAATCTTATGAAAGAAAAGGGAAATAGTAAGATGTGTAGAGGACAGGAACTCCACAAGGAGAGCAAAAGAACCAGAAAATTTATACACAGGGGTCTTTCCAGAGACTCATACTCCCACAAGTACCATGCATGGAGATAACCTAGAACCCCTGCACAAATGTAGCCCATGGCAGTTCAGTGTCCACGTGGGTTCTGTAGTAATGGGAAGAGGGACTGTCTTTGACACAAACTGATTGGCCTGCTCTTTGATCAGCTTCCCCTGAAGGGGGAGCAGCCTTACCGTGCCACAGAAGATGACAATGCAGCAACTCCTGATGCTATCCAAAAGACTAAGATCAGAAGGATGGAGAGGGGGACCTCCCCTATCAGTGTACTTGGGGAGGGGCATGTGTGAAAAAGGGAAGGAAGGTTGGATTAGGAGGGGAGGAGGGTCATGTTTATCAGGTGATACAAAGTGAGTAATTAATAATTAATAACAGTTTAAAAAATACAAAAAAAATAAAATAAAATCAGAAAAGTTCCAAACACAAAACATCAAAGAAATCAAGGATGCCATGAAAAGACAAAACCTAAGAATAATAGGAATAAATGAAAAAGAAGATTCAGGCTCCAAGGTTCAGAAAACATTTTCCAGAAAGTCATAGAAGAAAGTTTTCCCAACTTAAAGAAGGAGAGGTCAATAAACATACAAGAGGCCTACAGAATACCAAGTAGACTAGACCATAAAGGAAAGTCTTCACTTCACAACATAGTTAAAGCACTAAACCTCCAGAACAAATAATAAAAAAATATATATTAAAAGCAGCAAGAAAATAAGGTCAAGTAATAGAAAATTGTAGACCTATCAGAAACATACCAGATTACCCAATAGAAACTATGAAAGACAGAAGGGCCTGAGCAGATACCATGAGACTCTAAGGGACCAGAGATGCCAACACAGACTACTTATACCCAGCAAAGCTTTCAATGATCATAGATGGAGAAAACAAAGTATTCCATGAAAAACCAAACTTAAACAATCTACACAGCAACCAGCCCTACAAAGATACTAAAAAGAAAACTCCAATCCAACAAAAACTACTACACACAAGAAAACATAAGATATAGATAACTCCACAACAAAAAATTAAAAGAAATCAAGCAATGAAACACAGTAATACCACCAACTCCACAATAAAAGGAAATAACAGTCATTGGTAATTATTATCTATCAACATCAGTGGACTCAACTCTCCAATAAAAAGACAGAGTAACAGAATGGTTGCAGAAACAGGATCCAACATTCTGCTGAATTCAAGAAACATACCTGTTGGTATAATGTTCTTTTGAAATGTATACACCTTACACTTGTTCATTCAAGTGTTGATTTCTCTCCCCCACTATCTGGTTTTAATCAGGACATTGCATTGAGATGTTTATTCTAAGCATCACCTGTCTCAAGTTTGTGTACACACACCCCCATTTGTTCTCCAGTTTGTCAATTATAACAACCGGCCACAATGTTGAGCAATGGAGAGGATAGGGTGAGAAATCCTGGTTCAAAGTGGGAGGAGAGGAAGGAAGCAGGAGAAGAGGAAGGACTAGGAGGGAGTGAGGAGGAGCTGGAGGAGAGGAAGGAGTGGAAGGTAGGAGAGTGCAGAAGCTGGGAAAGAGGTCTTGGAATGGCATGAAGAATGAGCCAGACCTAAGATATCACTAAAAGCAAGTATAATGGGAGAATTTGAATGGTAGGAAACTATCAGGGCTTGGAGGTTTAGGATGGAGTAATATAGCCCAGCACTGTGTTCAAGGTCAACTAAATCCTAGTCTCTGTGTGGTGACTTGGGTATACTGCTGGATCAGGAATAACTGCTGTTTTACTAAAAGATATATAAATAGTAAATATTGATGCCAAATACAACAAATAGCACCCTACTAATCGAATTATCCATACCCTTTAAATCATACTTTCTCATAATTTGGTGAGGGTAATAAGCTCCTAGTGATACAACCCAAACTTAAAACTCCCAGGTCAATTACTGTCTCTTTAAGAGACAGCAATAGATTATCTGGAGGTATCTCCATCCCTGATCTCAAGCTGTACTACACAGCAATAGTAATAAAAACTGCATAGTAATGGCATGAAAACAGAATGCTGGATAAATGGAATCCAACAGAAGACCCAGAAATAAACTCACACACCTATAGACACTTGATTTTAGACAAAGAAGCCAAAACCATACAAAAAAAAAAAAACAGCATCTCCAACAAATGGTGCTGGTCTAACTGGATGTCTACATGTAGAAAAATTCAAAAAGACCCATATTTATCATCCTGAACAAAACTAAAGTCCAAGTGGATCAAAGACTTCCCACTAAAACCAGACACACTAACTTGTGTCAAGGAAGAGTCTTGACCTCATTGACAAAGGAGACAACTTCCTGAACAGAACACTAACAGCACAGGCTCTAAGAGCAACAATCAATAAATGGGACCTCATGAAACTGAAAAGGTTCTGGACAGCAAAGAACACTGTCATCAGAAAAAAACAAACAAACAAACAAACAAACAAAACAGCCTACACACTGGAAAAGAATCCTCACCAATTTGTATCTGACAGAGGCCAATAACCAGAATATATAAAAAATTAAAGAACTTAAAAATAGCATACCAAGAAATCCAATTAAAAAAAAGGGAGGGGGGTTACAGAGGTAAAGAGAGACTTCTCTGTAGCGAAACATATATTGCCAGAGAAACACTTAAAGAAATGCTCAACGAAATGCTCAACCAAAATGATCCTGAGATTTTATCTCGTTAAAAAACTCAAGATCAGAAAGAAGGAGAGGAGGACCTCCCCTATCAGTGGACTTGGGGAGAGGCATTCATGCAGAAAGGGGGGGAGGGTGGGACCGGGAGGGGAGGAGGGAGGGACTTATGGGGGGATACAAAAGGAATAAAGTGTATTTAATAAAAGTTAAATAAAAAATTAAAAAAAAAATAAATTTTAAAGTAACTTAAAAAAAAAAAACTCAAGTGACAACACATACTGGAGAGGTTGTGGAGAAAGGGGAATCCTCCTCCACTACTGGTAAGAATGTAAACTTCTACAACCACTTTGGAAATCAATCTGACGCTTTCTCAGACAATTAGGAATAGTGCTTCTTCAAGATCCAGCGATACCACTCCTAGGCATATATCCAAAAGATGCTCAAGTACACAAGGACATTTGCTCAACCATGTTTGTAACTGCTTTATTCATAATAGTCAAAACCTGGAAACATCCCAAATGTCCCTCAATGGAGGAATAGCTACAGAAATTGTGGTACATTTATACAATTGAATACTACTCAGCAATTAAAAACAAGGAATTCATGAAATTTGCAGGCAAATCATGGGATCTAGAAAAGATCATCCTGAATGAGGTATCCCAGAAGGAGAAAGACACACATGGTATATATTCACTCATAAGTGGATAATGGACCTATAAGATAGGATAAACACACTGAAATCTGTACACCTAAAGAAGCCAAGCAAGGAGGAGGAAAAAAAGATCAAGGCTCTTATTTATCATGGAAATGCAAATTAAAATGACTGATTTTCTACAACCACCAGAATGACAAAGATGAAAAAAACTCAAGTGACAGCACCTGCTGGTTAAGGTCTGCAGCAAAGAGAACACACCTTCATTGCTTGTGGAGTGCAAACTTGTACAACTTTGGCAATCAATGTGATGCTTCTTCAGAAAATTGGGAATAGCTCTACCTCAAGAACTAGCTATATCACTCCTGGTCTTATACCCAAAATATGCTCCACCAAACAACAAGGGTATCTGTTCAGCTATGTTCATAACAGCATTATTAATAATATCCCGAACAACCTAGATGTCCCTCAACTGAAGAATGGATAAAGAATTTGTGCATATATTTATGTAATGGAATACTACTCAGCAATTAAAAACAAGGAAATCGTGAGATTTGCAGGCAAATGTTAAGAACTAGAAAAGATCATCCTGAGTGAGGTAACCCAGAATCAGAAAGACACACATGGTTTATACTCACTTATAAGTGATATTAGCCATACAGTACAGTAAAACCATAATAAAATCCAGATTTCTAAAGAAAATAAATTACAGGGAGGACCTTGGGAGAATGCTTAATTTTCATTCAGAAGAGAAAATGGAAGTTTTTGAAGAGAGTAAACAGGAAGGGAGCCAAACATAGATATCCTCTGAAAGAATCAACCTAGCAAGGTATCAAAGTAGATGTTGAGATTCACTGCCAAAATTTGGGAAGTGCAGGAAGCTTTATGGAAGAGTAGGGAGATAAAATGACATGGAGGGGACAGAAGCTCCATAAGGATGCCAACAAAGCCACAAAATCTGGGCCCAGGGGGGTCTGCAGAGACTGATGCACCAAGCAAGGATCATGCAAGGAGAGGATCTAAGACCTTTGCTCAGATGCATCCCATAGGCAGCTGAATATCCATGTGAGTCCCCTTGTAAGGGAAGCAGGTACTGTCTCTGACATGGATTCTGATGCCTGGTCTTCGCTCACTTCCCCGTGGTGTGCTGGCTTTGCTAGGCCACAATGAATAGAGAGGATGCAGGCAGTCCTGATTAAACTTGATAGATCAGGGCCAGGTGGCAGGGAAAGAGGATTCTCCTTTTCTGAGTACTAGGAGAGGGGGATTGGGGGAAGAGGGAAAGATGGTGGGACCCAGAGGAGATGAAGGAGTTGGCTACAATAAGTATATAAAATGAATAAATTAAAAAAAAGCAATACAACAAACAAAGAAAAAAAAACAATTAAAAAGCAAAAGAAAAACGTACACATACCCATACAGGTGCAAAACCAACACTCTTAAAAACACAAATTCTGAAACTGTATTATTCAAGCAAAAGATCAGTAAGATTAAAAAGAATAATAAAAGATACCCAAACAAATCAACATGAGGCAAAAAAAAAAATCAACAAAACCACTATTCATTTGTTGTCCATATTCTATTGGGCATGAAGCCTATCCTTAAATGTGGTTTGTATACCTGGCAAGACTCTGAGACAGCTGATTTTTCCCACATATGCAGTTGTCAAATAGAGATAGTTTATTGATTAGAAGTGTGGGTTTTCATTCAGTTTCACTCTCAGTGCTGTCTAGTTTGAACCTGAGCAAGTAGTCTATGTTCTCACAGTCTCTGTGTGTTCATATGTGTGCCAACCCTGCTGTGTTTAGAAGGCCTTGTTTTTTCATTGTCCTCCACTTCCTCTGGCTCTCAAAATTTTTTCCACTTTCTCTTTTTCAGTGTTCTCTGAAACTGAGGAGAGAGATTTGATGATCTTCCTTTTAGGACTACATGCTTCAAAGTCACTCTCCACATACTGTCCCATTGCTTGTGATTTTAAATCATAACATTCTACTCTTGGTCTTCTTGGTAACCTGGCCATTTCATAATGCCAAATTTGTTCTTCTTAATTTTAATCTTCTCCATAATCTTTACAAAGTATTTTTTATACTTATCTATAAAGTCTCCTCTAAAGAAGACTTAAGACAAATTCTAACATAAGCCCATATTAAACAAAATGAGTAAATATACAAGGTACATAAGGAATGGTTCTTGGTAAATATTCACATTTTGAAGGTGAGGAATGAACCATTGTATGTGGCAAAATAATAGGTCAAAGAAAGACCTAGAAAGACACTGGTGGATTAATGTAATTGGATCAAAGATCCAGAATTAAACCCATACACCAACAGATACTTGATTTTTTCCAAAGAATCCAAAACCATACAATATAAAAAAAGATAACATCTTCAACAAATGGTGCTGTTCTAACTAGATGTTTACATGCAGAAAAATGCAAATAAGTCTATATTTATCAACTGGCACAAAAGTAAAGTCCAAGTGGATTAAAGACCTCAGTATGAAACCAGACACATTGAATCTATTAGAAGAAAAAAGTGGGGAAGAACCTTGAACTCATTGACATAGGAGACATCTTCCTAAACAAAGAACAACAGCACAGGCTCTAAGATCAACAATCAGTAAATGGGACCTCATGAAACTGAAAAGCTTTTTTGAAGCAAAGTACTCTGTCAAGAGCACAAAACAATAGACTACAGAAAAGGAAAAGATCTTCACCAGCCCTATATCTGACAGAGGGCTAATATCCAGAATATGCAAAGAACTTAAGAAATTAAACATCAACAAACCAATTAATCCAATTTAAAAAAGGTGGTGTAGAGCCAAACAGAATTCTCAACAGAGGAAGACTGAATGGCAGAGCAAGACTTAAAGAAATGCTCAATGTGCTTAGTCATGGGGGAAATGCAAATCAAAATGACCTTGAGATTCCACCTTACACCCAGAATGGCTAACATCAAAAACTCAAGTGACAGCACATGCTGGAGAAGTTCTGGAGAAAAGAGAACCCTCCTCCATTGATTGTGGGAATGCAAAGTTGTACAACCACTTTGGAAATCAAGCTGGCACTTTCTCATGCAATTCCCCTTACTAGGCTAGCCATATGAAATTGGTTGGGGTAGAAAATATATATATTTTTTAAGTCTTTAAGCCTAAGGTGTTGAGGACACTGGTTTATGTACAAATGACGTACTGATTTATTAATTAAATCGATTTAATTTCAATTAAATGAAATTGGGTAGGGTAGAATATTTTTTTAACTCTTTAAACCAAAGAGGTTTAAGACAACTCAAAATCAACTAAGCAATGCAACCACACAGAGATTGAAGAAGCAATTTAAGATCCTGTTTAGGTCTGTGCTAGGTCTTCTAAATACATATTATGGTTGTTGGCTTGGTGTCTTGGGGGATTGCTGATAGTAGGAGTGGAAGTGTCTGACATTTTGCTTGCCTTGGGACTGTTTTCTCTTACTGACTTGCCTTGCCCAAACTTGATATGAAGATTTGTGCCTGGATTTATTGTATCTGGTTGTTCTGTGCCATGTTCAATTGTTGCCCCTGGGAAGTCTTCTCTTCTCTCGAGGTGTGTTTGGGGGTGGGAGAGTATATCTGTGGGAGAGGGGAGTTGAGGAATAACTGGGATTAGTGGAGGGAAGTTAAGCTGCAGTCAGAATATACAGGATAAGAGAAGAACGTATAAAATTATAAACAATCTTTAAAGTTCAGTTACACATGGAATTGAACTTGATCTAACCAAGTTGTCATCACAGGGCTTTATGAGAAGAATATAATCAAAACTTGGTTCATAATATTTTCAATTGAACTGAAGAAATTCTTATGTTCAACAAATCATGGCAAAATCAAAATGACATATATTGTCTCATGTATATGGAGTCTAGATTTGAATTTTATATGTGTGGGTTATCTTATGATCTTTGCAGCAGATGCCATAAATCACATGATGGCCCAGTTCTCACATGGGAAGTCTGTTAAGGGAGGTGAAACAGAAGTGGCCTCTGGGTGGAGGTAGAGAGAAAGAATGGAAGGAGGAACAGGCTTTTTATAAGGGGATGTAACACATACACAGAAGAAGGATATATGACAGTGAGAATTTGTCACCTCTTGGCAGATAGTGATGATGTATCCTGCTGTCACTGGGTTGCTGGAGCTGGCTGTGGAGGTGCCTGATTACTAACATTGGCAAGCATAATTTCAAGACAATACAGTATTAATTTTGTGGCATGGTGACCGTTCAGTATTATTCGTGTTAACTGAAAGAGAAAAGCAAGTGATAAGAAAGTAGAAACAAATGTAAAATGTAATGTGGAGAAAAGTACATATTTTTTTTTATTTTTATCAGTTACATTTTATTAATTCTGTATCCCAGCCGTGCCCCGAACCCTCATTCCCTCCCAGTCCCTCCCTCCCTCCCTCATCACCACTGTGCCCCTTTCTAAGTCCACTGATAGGGGGGACCTCCCCCCATTCATCTGATCCTGTTTTATCAGGTATCTTCATTGAGTTCCTGTTAGAAATAGTCCTTGTTCCCCTCACTTTGGGAAACCAATTGGTTACTGAGCTACCACAGGCTACATCTGAGCGGAAGTTCTAGGTTATATCCATACATGGTCCTTGGTTGAATGTCAGTTTCAGAAAAGACCCTGTGCCCAGATATATTTGGTCTTTGTGGAGCTCCTATCCTTTCCCCATCAGACTAACTCCCCTTCTTTCTTATGATTCCCTGTACTCTGCCAAAGGTTTGGTCATGAGTCTTTGCTTTGAAAACACTGCTAGTTAGAGGCTTTCAGATGCGCTCAGTAGACCCCTGTCATGCGTTCAATGCACGTCCCATCTGTCTTTCTAAATGAGGATTGATCCTCTTACCCCATGTCTGCTCTCTTGATTGTCTTTTTTAGGTGTATAGATTTCATTATGTTTATCATATCTTATAGGTCTATATAAGTGAGTATATACCGTGTTTGTCTTTCTCCTTCTGGGATATTTCGCTCAGAATGATGTTTTCTAAATCCCACCATTTGCCTGCAAATTTCATGATTTCCTCCTTTTTGATTGCTGAGTAGTATTCCATTGTGTAGAAATACCATAATTTCTGTACCCATTCTTCCGTTGATGGACATCTGGGTTGTTTCCAGGTTCTGGCTATTACAAATAAAGCTGCTATAAACATGGTTGAACAAGTATCCCTTTTGTGTACTTGAGCAAGCTTTGGGTATATACCTAGCAGTGGTATAGCTGGGTCTTGAGGAAGCACTATTCCTAATTGTCTTAGAAAGCGCCAGATAGCTTTCCAGAGTGGTTGTACCAGTTTACATTCCCACCAGCAGTGGAGGAGGGTTCCCCTTTCTCCACAACCTCTCCAGCATGTGTTGTCACTTGAGTTTTTCATCTTGGCCATTCTGATGGGTGTAAGGTGATATCTCAGGGTTGTTTTGATTTGCATTTCCCTGATGGCTGCTGGACCAACTGGATGTCTACATGCAAAAAAATGAAAATAGATCCATATTTATCACCCTGCACAAAACTAAAGTCCAAGTGGATCAAAGACCTCAACATAAAACCAGATACTCTAAATCTGCTAGAAGAAAAAGTGGGGAACAGCCTTGACCTTTTTTCATCATGAAACTGAAAAGCTTCTGTAAAGCAAAGGACACCATCATCAAAACAAAACGTCTTCCTACAGACTGGGAAAGAATCTTCACTAACCCTTTATCTGACAGAGGACTAATATCCAGTATATACAAAGAACTAAAGAAGCTGAAAAGCAGCAAACCAAGTAATCCAATTAAAAAATGGGGAAGAGAGCTAAACAGAGAATTCTCGACAGAGGAATATCGAATGGCAGAGAAACACTTAAAGAAATGCTCATCCTCATTAGCCATCAGGGAAATGCAAATCGAAAAGTACATATTTTAAAGTATTGGAGAAAATGCACACAGAG
This sequence comes from Rhombomys opimus, assembly GCA_010120015.1. Taxonomy (NCBI): domain Eukaryota; kingdom Metazoa; phylum Chordata; class Mammalia; order Rodentia; family Muridae; genus Rhombomys; species Rhombomys opimus. Next base: position 455,487 of record REGO01000619.1, read on the forward strand.
AAATTACCCATTGTTGTTAAATATATTAGCCAATTATGGAAAAAAAATCTCAGACTACATTGGGGGAAAAAAAAAAAAAAACAAACTTCCATGAAAGCAACACTTCATTTAGCAGAAGCTCCGAATGTTTAATACTGCGGATGAATCTGAAAGGATAACGGAGATTGCTACTAAATGAGTTGCCTATTCAAAAACAACTCTCTTGGAGAGCACATGGGGGTTATTCTTATTGAAATCACCATAATTACACAGTCAATAAGTAGAAAAATTATTTTTTTTATTTTTTATTTTTATTGATTACAGTTTATTTACTTTGTATCTCCCCTGCAGTGCCCGCCCTCATCCCATCTCAATCCCACCTTCCCTCCTTCTTCTTCTCCTATGCTCCTCTCCCAGTCCAATGATATTGGAGGTCCTCCTCCCCTTCCATCTGACCATAGTGTATTACGTCTCATCAGGACTGGATGCACTGTCTTCCTCTGAGGACTGGTAAGGCTGCTTGCCCTTCAGGGGGAGGTAACCAAAGAACCAGCCCACGAGTTCATGTCAGAGACTACCCCTGTTCCTATTATTGAGAACCCTCTAAAAGGATAAGAGTCCATCCCAAAGAGGAAGCATGTTAGCAATCACAGCCATGGTGTCAGGATTGGAATCACATCTTTTACGTAGACAAAAAGCAGAGAGAAGAAACTGGAATAAGGGTGAGGATATATATTCTCAAAGCTTGTCCCCATTGATCTGTACCCTCTAGCAAGGCCAAGCTGTTTAAATGCCCCCCCCCCCCGAACAATGCCACCAACTAGGGATAAAGTGCTGAAATGACTTAGCCTATGGGAGATATTTCTCATTCAAACCTCAACAGGTTGAAATGATGGCATGTTTTATGAAGTGAAGTGTATGCCCACCATATGGCCTAAATGGTATTTTTCTGTCCAGTTCTCATGGTATTATGCATTGCCTCATAACAGGCCTAAAAGCATTTATACCAATTAACTGTAACATAAAACCTTCTAATTGTAAACCAAAAAATATACTTCCTAATTTAAAGTTAAATACTGTTGTGTTTTGTCACGGTGACAGAAAGCTGGATAATTAAAAGCCCAACATTATTTCATTATTTATATAGCAGAATCCTAGCCCATGAATAAGGATAATGTATAAGAAATATTCCCTTATACTTTTGGTCAAAAGATGAGGTAAAGAGAAAGATAACTTTATTTGAAAAAAAAAAAAATAGAGCCTTCTACTCAGAAAATGTTTAGTCCACCCCTCCCCCTCAAAAAAAATCTTTAAGGACTTAGCTGTAGTAAATGTTTTGATCCAAATTTTGGTCCATTTCTGATTGCAGGCAACAGTGAAACAGTTTCAGTGAATCAAGTGGAGATTACTTTAGACAGAAAAGAAAGTGAGGTGTAGGGATAAGAAAAAGTTCCATTGTGCCAAGAAACACTTTTGATAGTAGATCCATTAAAGAACTAAAGTTCAATCCAAAAGGTATACAGTTCTAAATTTTGCTATAATCTACTATCATAACTAGAGGCATCGGTATAACTGCATAAAACACTGAAGGATGCTCAGAGAAGGTTTTTTTCTGAGAATCAGTATTTAGGAAAGCAAAAAATACAATGAAAACAAAACTAAGAGAATCAGAGTGAATAGAAAATTTGCTTTGTTGACCTAAAGCATTTTTGCTACAATCATACTAAGGAATAATATCTTATTTTTATCATGATTCAACTCCTCTATGAAGGTGGAGCTGCATCTGGTGAATGCCTTCATGCTGTAGCAGAAGGAAGTTGGAGAGGAAAGTAGACAGGGAGAATAAGAATGAGACAAAGAAATACAATGGGGGAATGAGAACAGAGACAAATATGAGAGTGCTACACTTGTCTTTAAATCATTGGAATAATGATTTTAATTTTCTCATGATAATACAGCTGCTATGACTTAATTATTTTCAGTCATCACTACAGTATTACAAATTAAATTGTCAACATACAGATTAAAATCATATATTATTTTGACCTTGACACTTAAAATTTCTGTCTTTCTCAGATACAAACACATTGATTCTATCTCAATAATTCCAAATATTTTGACTGATTTAAAATTAAGTCAGAAATTCAAAAATAATAATTAACATATGCAATATTAATTATCCAGAAGCATTTTCACGCATCTGTGGACTTAAAAAATCAGATCAAGTTATGATCTTTCAAACTACAATGTTGTTGTTCACATAGAATATATAATTGTATTGCAAAAAAATAATTTAAAAAGAAAAAAAAAAACATGACTCGAGTAAGTCCAAATTTCTGAAAGACTCTACCTAGCAGTGCATAAAAGCAGATACTGAGACTCATAACCAAACCTTGGACAGAGTGCAGGGAATCATATGTAAGAAGGAGGAGTTAGTATGACCTGGGGAGGACAGGAGCTCCACAAGGACCAAATGTATCTGGGCACAAAGGTCTTTTCTGAGACTGATACTCCAACCAAGGACCATGCATGGAGATAACCTACAACCCCTGCTCAGATGTAGCCCATGGCAGCTCAGTATTCAAGTGGGTACCCCATTAAAGAGAACAGGGACTGTCTCTGACATGAACTCAGTGGCTGGCCCTTTGACCTCCCCTCCTCCTAACGGAGGAGCAACCATGCTAGGCCACAAAGGAGGACATTGCAGCCAGTCCTGATGAGACCTGATAAAGTAGGGTAAGATGGAAAGGGAAGAGGACCTCCCTAATAAGTGGGGAGAGGGTCAGGGAGAAGTTGAGGGAGGGATGGTTGGATTGAGATCGAATGAGGGAGGGGGCTACAGCTGAGATACAAAGTAAATAAACTATAATTAATATATATTTCTCAACTTCAGAAATCTCAGAAATCTCTCTGCCTGAGAGCCATAATATCTAATAATATCCTTTGGAATCTTGTAGACTCCATTATTCCACTATAGTTAAACCAATCTTTACATGTTGCTGGAATCAAAGGAATATCACAGAGCATTCCGTTTACACATTTCAAAGTTCAGCCATAGCTATACTTGGGCATACTTGGGAAATGGCAAAAACCAACATAGAAAACAGTGTTAGAATAAGAGAAACAGAGTCCTGAGAAATCCCAGGACAATGGACACTGACATTCCACTGTTACCTTTGCATATATACCTTGATATACCTTGATATCAAGTCCCTAGCTTGCCACAAATATATTATATTCAATAGATTCTGCTTCCTTTCTGTACATAATAGTCACTTTCAAAATTGTCACTGGGCATAGCTTTCTTTTGCTCTCAAAACATAATATTTAAATGTTCATAAGCACAGACTGACAATCTTAAAAAAAAAACTATTTGCTTTTTAGCTTAATGATGAGTTTTGTCTTTGAGTCATGTCTTTCTTCTCATGTATTACTATTCTCACTTTTAAATGCCACATAATTTCTTTAATACATGCTTATATATTTTACTATCATATATCCTAGATATCTCTTCAATTCTGCATTCAACAAATCCCTAGGGAGGGAATGCATTTTAGCCAAGTCATTTGCCTATTTGTGATAAGTATGTTCCTTTATATATAGTTTTCAAACACATTGATTCTATCTCAATAATTCTGAATGTTTCAACTGATTTAAAATTAAGTCAGAAATTCAATAATAATAATTAACATATGCAATATTAATTATCCAGAAGCATTTATAGCTTATTATTTAACAATAACAATATCTTATTGTTTCTTACTTTTACCAGATATTTCATCAGAATTGGTTTTATCATCAATATTTTTTATCAAAACTCTGATTTTAATCATTTCAATATTCTCCAAGAAATCCCGAGCTATTCCTTAAATTTATTTTTCTTTATCTTTACCTTAGCTGACCTGAGCACAATGCTCACATTCATGACAATACAAGTTTTATCCATAATTCACATCAAATCTATAACACATTTTCAAGCATATTTTTGTAATTTTTCATGCATTGGTATTAACTCTTCTATGTTCCTATATTTTATGTTACCTGTAACATAGTTCCACAGACAGAGTAATTTTTCTTGAACATATGTTAATCTTATATTTCTGTACATGAGGTCTAAGATTTAGGATTAGCACGTGATAACAGCTTTCTTTGTGCACCATGACATGGCACAGTAAGAAATAGCATGCCAGTAACAGACAGATGGAAAGCATGAGTATTAGCTTTGATTCTCAATATACATGAAAAGGATGTGAAATCTATCTATATACATGTATTATCTATGTATATACATGTCTAATCTATATATCTATACCTATTTATCTATCCATATCTATAGTTCTACATACACATAATAATTTTTCTCTATCTTTATGTTCCTCCCAAAAGCTTTCTGTAACATTGGGCCCTAAAATACTGAACATATAGTTCTATCTCAATCAAAATGCCTGAGAAATAACACGGCATGGCAAATTTGTATAGTCGCAGTCTTTGGTGAAAGGTATAAGACCCCAGAAAGGCATTCAAATGAATCAGCAAATACTGAGTTAAGAGCCCAGTATTCTTGTTTCTAAAGGTAGAAAAAGAGAGCTGAAATCCAGTGAAATGAGAAAATTGTATTTCTACTCCCTTATTTTGCTGTAATTGTTGTTTTAGCACATCATATACCAATCTCCTACAGAGGCACTCTCAAAAATGATGTTTTAATACTTGTAGAGGAAATCTTTAATATAATGCCTAAAATTAATCAGAAAGGACAATTTCATTTAACAGAAACTTACTCCTATGATGCTGAATGTAGTAACTGTGGTGTTTTGGACACAAATAGCCCCTATAGGCTCATGTACTTGAATGCTTGGTTCCTAGTTGTTGGAAATATTTTGGAAAAAGTTAGGAGATATGGTCATGTTGGAGGATGTGTGTTACTAAGAGGAGGCTTTGAGGCTTCAAAAGCCCATACCAGTCCTGGTCTCAGTGTCTCTCTCTCTTTTCCTTTCCCTCCCTCCCTCCTTTCCTCCTTTCAATTCAAAAAATGTGAGTTCTGTGCTACTGCTCTAGTGCCACACTTTTTTATAAGTTTCTTTCATCACAGTGTCTCTTCACAGAAATAGAAAAAAGTAAGAGATTAGCCCAATAATAATTTAATACATTTATAACAAAAGAAACTTCTTGAGTTCAAACCTCTTGAAGTTTCTAAATCTCACCTTTGTTGCATTTAAAAGAAAACACAAGAAACTTGAAGGACACACTGAACTCTTAAAATTATAAATTAAAAAAAATCCCACTTACCAAATTCCTTTTGCCTACTTGAATGCTCGTCTTTAAAATATAAGTGCCTGTCTTTAAAAAATTCCTATCATAAAGTAGTTCAGTGAATAAGAAAATACGCTCTTAAGATTAAAAATATAAACACCATTACTAAATTCATACATAACAATATGTATGGATTCAAGAAAAAAAGATAGAGAATAACTAATAGATATGAGGTTACCTCAGTGAACAAAATAATACTATATTAACAGAGACAGAAACACTAAGATAAAAACTGCAAGGAGATATCAGAAATTGATAATATTATAACATCTTTTTTAATTTAATTTTATTTAAATAATTAGAGTTTATTCAATTTGTATGCCCCCATAAGCCCCTCCCTTCTCACCTCCCGGTCCCACCTTCCCTCCTCCTTCTTTACACATGCCCCTCCCCAAGTCCACTGATAAGGGAGGTCCTCCTCTCCTTCCTTCTGATCTTAACCTATCAGATCGTATCAGGAGTGGCTGCATTGTTTTCTTCTGTGGCCTGGTAAGGCTGCTCCCCCCTCAGGGGGAGGTGATCAAAGAGCAGGCCAATAAGATTATGACCAAGTGGGTTACATAGTAATGGGAAGAGGGACTGCCTCTGATATTATAACATCTTAAAGACCATTTATGGACTCATTGCACAGACATGAAGGTATCAATATCCTTAGTAGTAATCTGAGGAAACTTTATCAGACTAGAGTGTGAAGAGAAAAAAAAATAAACAAATAGAAAAAATGTCAGAAAAGTCAGATAAGTTCAAAAGCTATATCCCGTGTTTAATTAGAATTACAAAAGGTGAGAAGATAGAAAAGAATAGAAAACTCTGAAAAAAGCCTGCCAACTTCCAATTAATGAAAACAAATCACAGCCTTAAGAAGCACAGATAACAAAAAGCATGACAATGAAGCTGAACTCGGAGGCATATCATGCTACCCAAAAGTACAGAAATAAGAAGTCTTGCAAAATATAATGGGAAAAGTAAGAGCTGTTTTACAAAGAATTAGAGATAAGACTTGCAATGAATTTTCATTAGAAAATATATAAAGAGTAAAAAGTATAATAAAGAATGTTATGGGTTAAAAAATAATGTCATAAACCTTTAATTTCTAAAATAAATAATGTCATAAACCTAAATTTCTATAATCATTGACCTTAATCTTCAACAGTGAAGAAAAAATTGGGAATTAAATAAAACTGAACACACACACACACACACAAAAAAAAAAAAAACAAACAAAAAAACAAAAAAACAAAGACTTAACTACCAGAAGATCTGTACTTAAAAAGGCATTTTAACCAGTAGTCCAAATAGAAGGAATGTATGCATCAGAAATATCTAAATGAAGGGAGAAGAGAGCTAACAAAATATTTTGATATTGTTGTTACTTCTTTAGAAAGGTAGCTATTCTTTCAGGTATAGTATTAAGAATAACTTGAGTTCTGATAGTATGAACTTTAGAATAAAAAAGCAAATAGATGGAGATGTAATAGAACAGAGACATGAAAGATGTGGTAGCAATAATCTCCGGTAATTAGCCTTCTGGACATATAAAGTTGTATAGTTTAACTTTGAATTCAAGTACCTGAAAACATTTATACAGCATATACATATATAATGTTACTACATGTTCTGAATGTAGCACCCGTTTTGATGTAATATAAACCAGTATGCTAAGACATTAAATAAAATACCATAACATAAAAGGCTAATTAAAAACAGAAAAAGTTTGAAAAGGAAAAAGAAAACAGTAAATTCAATGAATAGAAATTTTAAGCTATACCACAGAGCAGAATTAATAAAAACTGCATAATACTGACATATCATTGGAATAAAATCAAGGTAAAGAGAGAAAACAAAAAACCCACATACTGACTGACACTTGATTTTTTTTTGAGAAAGGAGCCAAACCATACAATAGAAAAAAAAAAAAAAGAAACAGCATCTTTAACAAATGGTGTTGGTATAACTGGATCTACATGCAGAAAAATGCAAATAGACCCATATATATCACCCTGTGCAAAGCGAAGGTCCACGTGGATCACAGACCTCAATATATCACCATTATAAATCCATTAGAAGAGAAAATAGAGAAAACCCTCGAACTCTTTGGTACAGAAGACAACTTCCTGAACAGCACACCAACAGCTCAGGTTCTAAGATCAACACTTAATAAATGGGACCTCTTGAAACTAAAAAGCTTCTGTAAAGCAAAAGACACTGTCAATAGAACAGAATGACAGTTTAGAGACTGGGAAAAGATCTTTACAAACCCAACAAACAACAAAGGGTTAAAACCAAAATATATTATGAAGTCAAGAAAATAAATAACGGAAACCAAAATAATCCAATTAAAAAATGAAGCATAGAGCTAAACAGAGATTTCTCAACAGAGGAATCTCAAATGTACAAGAAGCACTTAAAGAAATGCCCAATTTCCTTAGTTATCAGGGAAATGCAAATCAAAATGAATCTCAGATTCCATCTCACTCTGGTTAGAAAGGCTAAGAGCAAAATCCCAAGTAACAGCACATTCTGGCAAGGATGTGGAGAACAGGGAACACTCGTCCTTTGCTGGTGGGAGCACAAACTTGTACAACCACTTTGGAAATCAAACTGGCACTTTCTCAGAAAATTGGCAAGAGCTTACCTCAACACCCAGCTGTACCACTCCTCGGTATATACCAAAAAGGTGCTCCAGCATAAAACAAGGACACTTGCTTAGGTATATTTTCAGCAGCTTAGTTGGTAATAGCAAGACTCTGGAAACAATCTAGGTGCCCCTCAACTGAAAACTGGATAAAGAAACTGTGGCACATTTACATAATGGAATACTACTCAGCTATTAAAAATAAAGAAATAGGGAGCTGGAGAGATGTCTCAGATGTTAAGAGCACTGGCTGCTCTTCCAGATGTCCTGAGTTCAAGTCCCAGCAGCCACATGGTGGCTCATAACCATCTATAATGTGATCAGGTGCCCTCTTCTGGGATGCAGGTACACATGCACGCAGAATATTGTCTACATAACAAATTAAATAAATAGTGTCCAAGTGGGTTACATAGTAATGGGAAGAGGGACTGCCTCTGACATAAACTGATTGGCCTGCTCTTTGATCACCTCCCCCTGAGGGGGGAGCAGCTTTACCAGGCCAAAGAAGAAGACATTGCAGCCATTCCTGATTTGATCTGATAGACTAAGATCAGAAGGAAGGAGAGGAGGACCTCCCCTATCAGTGGACTTGGGGAGGAACATACATACAGAAAGGGGAGGAAAGGTGGGATCGGGAGGGGAGGAGGGAGGGGCTTATGGGGGGATACAAAATGAATAAAGTGTAATTAATAATAAAGAAAGAAAGAAAGAAGAAATAATGAACTTTGTAGGCAAATGGATGGAACTAGAAAAGATTATCATGGACTGAGGTAATGACCCAGAAAGACACAAATGATTTATACTCACTTAAATGTGGACTTTAGCCATACAGTACATGAAAAACATACCACAGACAAGAAGAAGATAAGTAACAAGTAGAATCTAAAAGAGAATGCTTAAATCTCACTTAGAAGAAGAAATAGAATAAGCAGAGGTAGTGGTTGAATAGAGAGAACAAAGCAAGAGAGGGGGCACAGAGCAATATGAAAGTGGAAATCAGACCTGGAGAGTTTGGTGAGATGACAGAAGGCCTGTACAGAAAAGAGAAACTGTAGACAGTAGTACCTCTGTCAAAAGCTGGAGGCCTAAGTCAGGGTAGATACCTGAGACGATATGAGGGTGACTCAAACAGAGACTCCTAGTAACGAGTTCATAGAGACTACAGAGGACACCCTTTAATTAGACAAGTCCCCTAGTAGATGGAGGGAACAACAACCCTCCCACAAAAACTTCAAAGCAAAATTTCCCCTGATTACATGATGTGCAGGGATAAAGACAGAACGGATAGAACAGAGATAGAGGGAATATCCAGCTGATGCCTAGCCCAACCAAAGACCTACCCTAGGGGAGAGTGCCAACCCCTGATACATTAATTATACTCTGCTAATCTTGCAGACAGGAGCCTATCAGAGTTGTCCTCTGAGAAGCTCTACCCAGCAGATCCTCAAAATAGATGATGCAACTCAAACCAGACATTGGGTGATGCATAGGGAATCATGTGGAAAAGTGAGCAGAAAAAAAAAGGAACCAGAGGTGACAGGACCTCCATAAGAAGACCAACAGAACCAATTAACCAGGGTACAGAGGGACTTTCTGAGATTGAAGAATCATCCGAGAACCATGCATGGACTGGACCTAGGACCCCTACATAGACATAGTCAATAGGCAGCTCTGGGTTCATTTGGGTTCTCTAGTAAGGGAGGTGGGGACTGCATCTGATACGACTGCCTTGTCAGGCTACATGGAAAGATAACAGGATCAGTCCTGATGAGACTTGATGAGCTGGAGTGGATGTGAAGGGGATCCCCTTTTCTGAGGAATAATGGAGTGGGACAGACGGTAGGACTGGGAAGTCAGAAGGGATGGTATTTCTACCAGGATATAAAGTAAATAAAAAACTAAAATAAACTAATAAAATTAAATACATATAGGTACATGGTAGATAATAAATTATATCAGTAATCACATGATTATTATTCTAAAAAATCTATCTTTAAATACAATTGAAGGGTAGAAATTTTCAGAGAAAAAAAGCAATAGCAACCTCTCTGGTTAAAAATTACCCCTAGAAGTAGTATGGCTCGATATTGAGGAAGCACTATTCTTAATTGTCTGAGAAAGCGCCAGAATGATTTCCAGAGTGGTTGTAAAGTTTACATTCCCACCAAAAGTGGAGGAGGGTTCCCCTTTCTCCACAACCTCTCCAGCATGTGCTTGTCACTTGAGTTTTTATCTTGGACATTCTTATGGGTGTAAGGTGATATCTCAGGGCCTTTTTGATTTGCATTTCCTGATGGCTAATGACATTGAGCATTTCTTCAAGTGTTTCTCTGCCATTCAATATTCCTCTACAGAGAGTTCTCTGTTTATCTCTGTTCCCCATTTTATAATTAGATTACTTGGTTTGCTGCTTTTCAGCTTCTTAAGTTCTTTATATATACTGGATATTAGCCCTCTGTCAGAAAAAAGGATTGGTGAAGTTTCTTTCCCAATCTGTAGGCATTCCTTTTGTTTTCATGACTGTGTCCTTTGCTTTACAGAAGCTTTTCAGTTTCATGAGGTCCCATTTATTGATTGTTGTTCTTAGAGCCTGTGCTGTTGGTGTTCTGTTCAGTAAGTTATCTCCTGTATCAATGTATTCTAGGGTTTTCCCCACTTTTTCTTCTAACCGATTTAACTGGTTTTATGTTGAGGTCTCTGATCCACTTGGACTTTTGTTTTGTGCAGGGTGATAAGTATGGATCTATTTGCATTTTTCTACATGTAGACATCCAGTTAAAGCAGAACCATTTGTTGAAGATGCTATCTTTTTTCCATTGTATGGTTTTGGGATATTTGTCAAAGATAAGACGACCATACTTGTGGGTTTATTTCTGGGTCTTCTGTTTGGTTCCATTGATCCACCATTCTGTTTCTAAGCCAGTACAATGCAGTTTTTATAACTGTTGCTATATAGTACAGCTTAAGATCAGGGATGGAGATACCTCCAGAAGTTCTTTTATTGTAGAGGATTGTTTTAGCAATTCTGAGTTTCTTGTTATTCTATATGAACTTGAGAATTTTTCTTTCCAGGCCGGTAAAGAATTGTGTTTGTACTTTGATGAGAATTGCATTGAATATGTAGATTGCTTTTGTAAATGCTGAAGTACACAATGAGGACATTTGCTCAACCATGTTTGTAGCAGCTTTATTTGTAATAGCCAGAAGCTGGAAACAACCCAGATGCCCCTCAACTGAAGAATGGATGAAGAAATTGTGTTACATCTACACAATGGAGCATTACTCTGCAATGAAAAATAAGGAAATGGGGGCGGAGCCAAGATGGCGACAAGCACACACAGTTTCTGA
>REGO01000619.1:479238-509773 GCA_010120015.1 Rhombomys opimus
TGTAGCACATGACAGTTCAGTGTCCAAGTGGGTTACATAGTATTGTGAAGAGGGAGTGCCTCTGACATAATCTGATTGGTCTGCTCTTTGATCACCTCACCCTGAGTGGGGAGCAGCCTTACCAGGACACAGAAGATGATAATGCAGCCATTCCTGATGTAATCTGATAGACTAAGATCAGAAGGAAGGAGAAGAGGACCTCCCCTATCAGTGGACTTGGGGAGGGGCATGCATGAAGAAGGGGGAGGGAGAGTGAGATAGGGAGAGGAGAAAGGAGGGGCTTATGGGGGGATACCAAATGAATAAAGTGTAATTAATAGTTAAAAAAATACTCTCAAACTGAATCCAAGAACATATCAAAGACAGCATCCACCATGACAAAGTAGGCTTCATCTCAGGCTTGCAGTGTGATTAAATGTATGGACATCCATCAGTGTAATCCACCATATAAACAAACTGAAAGAAAACAAATTATCATCTCCTTAGATGCTGAAAAAACATTTGAAAAAAAAAAAACGACTCCCATACAACTATAAAGTTTTGGACAGATCAGGGATACAAGGCACATAATTATATACAGCAAGCCCCATAGCCAACATCAAACTAAGAGGAGAGGAACTTAAATAAATCCCACTGAAATGAAGGACAAGGCAAGGTTGTTCATTATCTCTGTGTCTCTTCAACATAGTATTTGAATTCATACTCAGAGCAATAAGACAACTAACTAAAGGATATAAATGGAATACAAATCTGAAAGGAAGAAGTCAAAGTATCACTATTCACAGATGATATGATTGTATGCATAAGTGACCCCAAAAATTCTACTAAAGAACTATAGCTGATAAACACATTCAGCATAGTGTCTGGATACAAAATTAACTAAAAAAAAAAAAAGACAAATGGTCTGAGAAAGAAATTAGGGAAACATCACCCTTCACAATAGCCACAAATAACATAAAGTTCCTTGGTATTATTCTAACAAAGCAAGTGAAAGACTTGCATGAAAAAAAAAAAGAAAACTTCAAGTGACTGAGGAAAGAAATTGAAACAGAAATTAGAAAATGTAAAGATCTCCCATGCTCATGGATTGGTGAAATTAACATAATCAAAATGACCATTCTACCAAAAGCAATCTACAGATTCAGTGTTTTATTCCTTAAATTATCTAACCTTTGTTAATGTGTTTAGAAAGCACAAAGTAAAAGTAATTGTATGATATATGTGTTGTTTTGTAATAATATGCATTCTGTAACGGGAAATTTATAATTTTCTAAATCATGGCAGGATAACCATGGAAAAATGAACAATGTAACTGACACTGAATTGCACACCCATATCTGATGGAAAAGCCATAGTCTCCTGGAATGTTTCAAGGATCAGTGCTGTGTAAAATAATATAAGTCACTGCAGAAGCCTTACAACTTGAGTGCAATGGAAATTACTAGTGATGTAGAGGCCCACGTCATAATGATAAATAAAACAAGTTGCCAAAAGACATGGTGGTCTTGACTGTGTACACCTAAAATAGCATAAAGTAATACACAAAATAATGTCTGACACAACTGAATGAAGAAAAAAATATATATATATATACACACCTTATGTCAAAGGGAGAATGAAAAGATCTAAAATTAACTGTGACAATGGTTGGATACATCAGAATATTTTAGGAATCCTTACACTATGTATTATAATGTGTCAATTGCATAGCTTGAGTGAACTGTATCTACATGAAATAGTCAAAAGTACTTTAAAAGTTATAATTAGGGGAGTGACAAGATGGCGGCTCCAGGAGGAAACTGCATCTGAGGAGCAAGTCAACATTTTCCTTACAGCAACCAAGAGACTGAACTCTGGGCCCTAAAACAACAGCAATTGTATTTCCCAGGTGAGAGGAAACTCCACGGTGTGGGAATTAGTCTGGTCCACTCTCAAGTCACCCAGCCAGAACCTGGAAGAGATCTGAGGTCGCCAGACCAGAGCAACACACCTGTGTGCCCTGATCACCTTCCCAGGCTGAACTGTGGGCACAAAACCAACAAAGACTTGGAGTCCAAGTCTTGAGAAAAACCCACAGGGAAGAGAGGAAATGGGACAGACCTCAGGTCACTCAGTCTTTCCCAGGAAAAGGTCCCACAGAATGGCAGGTGTGTGCCTCCAGCACTGAACTAGGCTCTGGCTGGAGCACAGAGACTTGCTGCCTGCCCAACTCTCCATCACAGACAGAACTGTGTGTTCCAGAGAACAAGAGACTGGGAGTCCCTATCAGGAGAAAACCCCACAGGAAAGGAAACAAACGGGAACAGACTTAGGTCACCCAGTATATCCCTGGAAAAGGTCCTGCAGACCAGCATGCTCACCAGCCCAGAGATATGCTGTGCACCAACTAGCCTCCTGCTGCTCCCATGAGAGTGGTACTCACCTGCCATTGATTAATGCTTGCATATTGGGGCACAGAGCTCCAACCTCAGACCTACAGAAGCCTAGGATCAGGAAAATCAACCTGCAGATGCTGCTCCAAGGAACAACCAGTTATCCCTAACAAAACTGACCAAACCATGGGGCACACAGGTTATAGCAGCAGCTCAATAAATTTACAGCAAGAAACCCAGAAGCAAGGCAGCTGTCTCCAGGACTGCTCCTTTTGAGAGGAGAGCCCTCTTGACTAACAAAGACCACAGTTACCACTCCAGTCTGTATGCCTGAGGTGAGTAGTGGCAATTCCTGAAAAACACTGGCCATTCAGTGACCATACCCAAAAAGGTTAGGAGCCTTCCTTCAGAAAAAACTATCTTCCTGCCAAGGGGATTCTCTCCACAATAGGATCCAAGGAACCACCAGAAACTAACACCCAACACCTAAGATATGCCAATGGGTAGAGGCCAGCATAAAATCTCAACCAATAAAAGATAGAGCAGTATGGAACCTGCAGAACCCAGTTATCCAGGGGCAAGCAAGCCTGGACACCCCATCATAACTGAAATTCAAGAAGATGACCTAACATCTATGCTTATAAAGAGGATAATAGAGTAAACAAATCGAATGTGTAAAGAACTAGAGGAAGATAAAGTCAAACAAATTATGGCCATCCTTAAAGAAATAGAGGAAGATAAAGACAAACAGATTATGGCCATCCATAAAGAAATACAGGAAGATAAAGACAAACAGATTGTGACCATCTGTAAAGAAATAGAAGAAGTTGCAGCCAAAAATAGTTTATGGCCTTTAGAGAGGAAATACTTAAATCACTGAAAGAAATAAAAGAAACAGAGGATTGTTCAAACAAACAGATGAAGGGATTGAAGGAAAAACAGGAAAATACAGTCAGACACGCAAAGTAAATCAACAAAACAGCTCAACATCTGAAGATAGAATTGGAAAATTTAAAAAAAAAACACAAATGGAGGAAATTATATAGAGAAAGAACTTAGGGAAGAAAACAGGAACTACAGAGGTAAACATAACCAATAGACTAAAAAGATGGAAGAAAGAATCTCAGGTGTGACAGATACAGTGGAAGAAATCGATGTTAAATCTAAAATATTCCTGACACAGATCATCCAAGAAATTCAAGACAACATAAAAAGACAAAAAATAAGAATAGTAGGAATGGAGGAAAGAGAAGATTCCCTCCTCCAAGGCCCAGAAAATATTTTCAACAAAATCTTTGAAGAAAATTTCCCCAACTTAAAGGAGAGGCCAATAGGAATACAAAAGGCCTACAGAACACCCAATAAATTAGACCAGAAAAGAAAATTTTCCAGCTATAAAATAATCAAAACAGTAAGTATACAGAACAAAGAAATAATACTAAAAGCTGCAAGGAAAAAAGGCCAAGTAACATACAATGGCAAAACCATCAGATTCACACCTGACTTCTCAACAGTGACTATGAAAACCAGAAGGGTCTGGAAGGATCTCATGCAGACCCTAAGAGAACACAGATGTCAGGCCAGGCTCCTGTAGACAGCAAAATTCTCAGTCCTCAAAGACAGAAAAAAACAAGATGTTCAATGACGAAAACAAATTCCATCAATACCTACACACAAATGCAGTGTTACAGAAGACACTAGAAGGAAAAATACAACCCAAGAAAACTAGCTACTTTTAAGGAAACACAGGAAATAATTAACCTCACTACAGTAAAATAATAAGCAACCAAGCATACAAACTTATAATCATAGCCAAAATCAAAATCAAAGGATCTAACAGCCTCTGTTTATTAATCTCTCTCAACATCAATGGACTCAATTCTCCAATAAAAAGACACAGACTAACAGAATGGATGCTTAAACAAGACCCAACAATCTGTTGCATACAAGAAACACACCTAAGTCACAAAGATCCAAGCAAATGGACCCAAGAAACAAGCAGGAGTATCCATTCTAATATCTGATAAAACAGACTTTCAAAGAAAATGTATAAAAAGAGATGGGGAAGGACACTTCATACTCATCAAGGGAACAGTCCACCAGGAAGATATCACAATCCTGAACATTTATGCCCCAAATGTAAGGGTACCCATATTTGTAAAAGAAACATTGATAAAACTTAAACCACACATAGATCCCCACACAATAATAGTGGGAGACTTCAAAACCCCACTCTCAACAAAGGACAGTTCAACAAAACAGAAATTAAACAAAGAAACAATGTCTCTAATAGAGGTAAAAAAAAATGGACCTAACAGACATTTACAGAACCCTACTGCCTAACACAAAAGAATTTACCTTCTTCTCAGCACCTCACAGGACATTCTCCAAAATAGACCATATGGTTGGTCAGAAATCGATCCTCAACAGATACAAGAAGATTGAAATGATCCCTTGTATCATTTCTGATCACCATGGAATAAAACTGGACCTCAATAACAACAAAAGCAGCAAAAAGCCTTTACACATGGAAATTAAACATCTCTCTACTCAGTGAGAACTAGGTCAGGAAAGAAAGAAAGAAATTAAAGTTGTCCTAGAATTCAATGAAAATGAAGGCACTACATACCCAAACTTATGGGACACAATGAAAGCAATGCTAAGAGGAAAGGTCATAGAACTAAGTGCCTTCAAGTAGAAATAAAGAGGGAGAGAAGTTGGGATTGGGAGGAAAAGAGGGAGCAGGATACAGCAGGGATACAAATTTAACAAACTTTAACTAATTAAAAAAAATAAAAAAGAGAAAATCCAAAAAATAAAAAGAAGAAGAAATCGAGGCATGTCATTTAAGCAACTTAATGGGTCACCTAAATCCCTAGGAAAAATGCAGCAGACACACCAAAAATGAGTAGATGGCCGGAAATATTCAAACACAGGGCTGAAATCAATAAAGTAGAAACAAATAAAAGAATTCAAAGAATCAGTGAAACCAAGAGCTGATTCTTTGAGAAAATCAAAAGATAGATAAACCCTTAGCCAAACTAACTAAAAGGCAGAGAGGCACCATCCAAATCAACAAAATCAAAAATGAAAAGGAAGACATAATAATAGATACTGAAATATCCAAACAATTATTAGGACGTACTTCAAAACATATATGCCACAAAATTCGAAAATATAAATGAAATGGACAGTTTTCTTGATTGATTCCACTTACCAAAGCTGAAACAAGACCAGGTAAATCAATTATATAGTCATATATCCCCTAAGGAAATAGAAGCAGTCATCAAAGGTCTCCCATCCAAAAAAAGCCCAGGACCAGATAGTTTCAGCGCAGGATTCTACCAGACCTTCAAAGAAGAGCTAACCCCAGTTCTCTTCAAACTATTCCACAAAATAGAAACAGAAAGAACACTATCAAACTCATTCTATGAAGCCACAGTCACCTTGATACCTAAAACACAACGACTGAACAAACAAAGAGAATTTCAGGCCAATCTCCCTTATGAACACTGATGCAAAAATACTCAACAAAATACTTGCAAATGGAATACAAGAACACATCAAAGATATCATCCATGATGACCAATTAGGCTTCATCCCAGCTATGCAGGGGTGGTTCAATATATGGAAATCCATCAATGTGATCCACCATATTAACAAACTGAAAGAAAAAAAAAAAACACATGATAATCTCCTTAGATGCTGACAAAGCATTTGACAAAATATGACATCCATTCATGTTTAAAGTATGGGAGAGATCAGGTATAAAAGGCACATATCTAAAACATAGTTAAGGCAATATACAGCAAGCCAATAGCCAACATCAAACTTAAAGTAATCCCACTGAAATCAGTGACAAGGCAAGACTGCCTACTCTCTCCATATCTCTTCAACTAGTAGTTCTGGAAGTCCTTGCTAGAGCAATAAGACAAATTGGAAATGAAGAAGTCAAAGTACCACTATTCTCAGATGATATGATAGTATACCTGAGTGACCCCAAAAATTCTACCAGGGAACACCTCCAGCTGATAAACACCTTCAGCAAAGTACCTGGATACCAAATTAACTAAAAAAAATCAGTAGCCGTCCTGTATACAAAAGACAAAAAGCCTGAGAAAGAAATTAGGGAAACAACAGCTTTCACAATAGCTAAAAAAGACATAAAGTAACTTCACATAACCCTAATCAAGTAAGTCAAAGACTTGTATGAAAACAAAATTCAAGTCTCTGAAGAAAGAATTAGAAGAAGATATCAGAAGATGGAAGATATCCCATGCTCATGGATTGGCAGGATTAACAGTAAAAATGGCATTCTTACCAAAATCAATCTACAGATTCAATGCAATTCCTATCAAATTCCCAACACAATCCTTTACAGACCTTGAAGGAAAAATTCTCAATTTCATGTGGAATAAGAAACACAGAATAGCTAAAACAATACTCTACAAGAAAAGATTGTCTGGAGGTATCTCCATCCCTGATCATAAGCTGTCCTATAGAGCAACAGTAATGAAAACTGCATAGTACGTGCATAGAAACAGAATGGTGGATCAATGGAACCGAACAGAAGACATAGAAATAAACTCACACACTCATGGACACCTGATCTTTGACAAAGATGCCAAAACCACACAATGGAAAAAAGATAGCATCTTCAATAAATGGTGCTGGTCTAAGTGAATGTCTACATGCAAAAAAATGCAAATTGATCCATACTCATCACCCTGCACAAAACTAAAGTCCAAGTGGATCAAAGACCTCAACATACAACCAGATACACTAAATCAGTTAGAAGAAAAAATGAGGAAGAGCCTTGAACTCATTGGTACAGGAGACAACTTCCTGAAGAGAACACCAACAGCACAGGCTCTAAGAACAACAAGCAATAAATGGAACCTCATGAAACTGAAAACCTTCTGTAAAGCAAAGGACATCGTCCACTTTTGTTTCTTCCGTAAGGTTTTTGGCACTCTGCCCAATGTTTGGCTATGAGTCTCAGTATTTCCTTTGATACCCTGGTAGGTAGCGTCTTGCAGAGGTCCTCTGTGAATGGCTCCTATCCTTTTACTTGTCTTCTATTACTACAGATGTCTATTCTGTTTGACCTTCTGAATGAGGAATAAGCCACTTCCTTAAAGTCCTCCTTATTGTTTGACTTCTTTAGAACTATAGATACATGTGTTAGAAGAAAAAGTGACAAAGATCCTTAACCTCATTGGCACAGGACACAACCTCCTGAATAGAACAACAATAGCATAGGCCCTAAGATCAACAATTAATAAATGGGATTTCATGAAACTGAAAAGCTTCTGTAAAGCAAAGGACATTGTCATCAGAACAAAGCAACAGCCAGCTGACAGACTGAGAAAAGATCTTCACCAATCCTAAATCTGAGGGCTAATACCCAAAATATATAAAGAATTCAAGAAGTTAAACACCAACAAACCATGTAATCCAATTAAAAAATAGGGTACAAACCTAAACAGAGAATTCTCAACAGAGAAATATCTAATGGCAGAGAAAAACTTAAAGAAATGTTCAGCATCCTTAGTCATTCAGGAAATGTTAATCCAAACAACCCTGAGATTTCACCTCAAACCCATCAGAATGGCTAAGATAAAAAAGATCATATGATGCATGTTGTAGAGTTTATGGAGAAAGGGGAAACCTCCTTAATTGCTGGTGGTAATGCAAAGGCTATTTGTTGTCTCCAACATATACACTCCCACTGTTTAGTTTTACAATAAATATACCTTTTAACAATTTACTCAAATTTTAAGTGAACATATGATTTTTAGAAGCTGTTAATTTTCTGATAAATAATTTTTGTGATTAATAAAATCTCATCAGGGTATTTTATTTTTTCTTATAGCATGGGTCTATAGAAAAAGTGCACCAATTTTGTATGTTTGAATGTGTACTGGTGTGTGTTTGTGTGCAAGCATATATGGTGAAGAAATTAATATTAAGAAATAAACCTTTCAGGCTGGAGAGAAGACTCAGAGGTTAAGAGCACTTGCTGTTATTCCAAAGGTTCTGAGTTCAATTCCTTGCAACCACATGGTGGATCATAAACATCTATATAAGATCTGGTGCCCTCTTCTGTCATGTAGGCATACATGCATGCAGAACTCTGTGTAAATATTAAAAAATAATTTTTTAAAATAATACTTATCTAGGCAAGATGCTCAGTTCTCATTCAGAAGGGCAAAGAAGAGATACCAGAAACAGTGGAAGAGAGGGAACAGGATGGAAGTCAACCAGTGATGTCCTCTGAAACACTCCATAGCTAAACTTTGGGCAGAGCACAGGGAGTCTTATGGAAGAATGGAAACAAGAACTCCACAGAGCCAAAAATCTGGGCCTAGGGTCGCCTGCGTATTCTGATGCAACAATCAAGGACCACGCATGGAGAGGTTCTTGACTCCCTGCTCAGATGGCAGCTCAGTCTCCATGTGAGTTCCCTAGAAAATGGAGCAGGGGCAGGCTCTGATATGAACTCTGTTTCCTGCTCTTTGGGTACCTCCTCCTCATGGCATGACCTTGCCATCCACAGAGGAAGAGGACCCAGGCAGTCCTGATAAGGCCTAATAGGCTAGAGTCAGATAGTAGGGAAGAGGACTTCCTCTATCAGACTAGAGGAGGTGGATGGAAGGAAGAGAGAAAACTAAGAAATCTATAAATGATGATTGAAGCACATTTCTAAATATGTTTAATGATTAAATTTTGAGAAATGATCATTAGGGCTCTGATCTAATGAATGAGTTAATTTTTATTTATTCAAAATAAAATAATATTTTTGAGTGTTGAGAATGACAGGAAGAACTATGTCACTAAGGATTTCTCTCTGGGGATTATATCTATTTTTTTCTTCTTTTTTTATTATTAGTTACATTTTACTAACTCTGTATCCCAACTGTATCTGCTCCTTCATTCCCTCCCAAACACTCCCTCCAGCCCTTATCTCCTCCCTGCCCCTTTCCAAGTCCACCGATTAGGGAGGACCTCTTCCCCATTCATCTGATCCTGTTTTATCAGTTATCTTCAGAACTGGCTACAAAGTCCTTCTCTGTGGCCTAGCAAGACTGCTCCTCCCTTGGATTATATCTATTTTAAAGATTTATTTTATTTTATGAGTATGAATGTTTTGTGTGCATATACAAAAGTGTACCATGTGTGACTGGTGCCTGTGGAGGTCAGAAGAGGTCATCATATCTCATAGAACTGGAGTTATGTATGGTTGTGATCCATCACATGGGAGCTTGTAACTGAACCTGGACTCTGTATGAGAGCAAGGTGTGTTTTAAATTTTGATCCATCTCTCTAGCTCTGGAGTTGATTACTATTTTGCTCTTTTCTCTCATTCTTTGTATAATATGATGTGAACTGTTTTACTCTACCACACATTCCCTTTCATTATGGACAACTCCCCCCTCCCATGAAACTCTGAGTCAAAAAAAAATTCCACTATATTAGTTCTATCAGACATTTTGTCCCTGGAATTTGAAAAATAATTAACACAAGGACTCATATTCACTGCTGGTTGCTACAAGAATTAGGAGGTACCTGGCTCCCTGGCCAGAACCTACAGCAAGGTGACACACTCACCTTGCTCACTCAAGGTGCAGCCTGGCTGAATTCTTAAAGAGCCTGTCATGTTAATGAATATGTTTATAATGTCTAGGGATTTCCTGTTACAGTTCTTTTAGCTCTCATATAGTGTCACGTGATCAGCAAGTGGAGAATAGTTTGGGTTCACCTTTCCCTGTTTCTGTATTTTTAATTTTTTTATTTGCTTTTTGCTCAAGTTATTCCAGTATAACTTTGAATAGGAATGGACATAGCAGCTTTCCCTCTCCTTGAATTATGGAGGATTACTTGAAGGTTTTTGATAGATTTTGTGTTGAGGTATGTTCACAATAGCACTACAGTCTCTATAACTTTCACCATGAAAGAATGTTGGAGTTTTCTGCATCTATTTAGATCTAGAAATTTTCTTTTAATACATTTCTGTGGCTTATTACATTTATTGACTTATTTATGATTATCTACACCATTATTTCAGGAACAAAGCGAACTTGGTCATTTTTTTAAATGTATACGAGCATTTTTTAGTTTATTTTTATCAAGTCCTGTATTTTTTCTTTTTGATGTTGTTCATTTTGTGCTTTTACCTGGTTTTGGTGTTGGAATGATATCATCTTCTACAGCGAGTTTGAGAGTCCCTCTTTTTCTTTTTTTTTTTTTTTTTTTTTTTTTTTTTTTACTATTTTGACTAATTTAAATAGGACTGGAGGGATCCAAGATTTCATGGCCAAGAGAACACTGTGTCTGATGAGCAGAGCAGCAGTGATTTCACAGCAAACAACAAACAGAACTCTGGGCCCCAAAACACCAGCAATTTTGGTTCCCAGATTAGAGGAAACCCTTCAGTGAGAGAAGCAATCAGATCCATTCTCTGGTCACCCAGTTAAACCCTGAAAAGTTCCTGGTCCCAGCAGGTTCTTGGTTGCCATCTCTGAGCTATATTCCTGTGTGTCCTGATTACCATCCCAGACTAAACCGTGGATCCCATAACACTAGAAACTGGGTTTTCCAGTCGAAAGGAAACCCCACAGTGAAGGAAGCAATCTGGATTGACTGAACTCAGGTCACCCAGACAATTCCCTGAAAAGGTCTCAAGCACTAGCAGACACTCACCTGCCAGCCCAGAGACCATCCTGCACACCTGACAGAAACATCTTCACCAACCCAAACAGAACTATGGGACCAAAATCACTAAAGACTGGGTTTCCCTGTTGCAAGGAAATGCCTTGGCGAAGGAAACATCAGGTCTGATCTCAGGGCACCTAGCTGATCCCCTGCCAACCTGAAAGTTCTTGGGAAAAGTTCCTGAGTTCCTGTATTTGCCCAGATGCCAACACAGAACCACTCACATAAGCCTGCATTATCTACTCACCGTCACAGACTGAACTGTGAAACCCAAAACACCAGAAACTTGGTCTCCCTGTTGGGAGGAAACACCAAGATGGGGTAAACATCAGGTCTGACCTCAGGACACTCAGCTTATCAATGGAAAAGTCCCTGGGTTTACCCAAGCTCCTGGCTCTAACTTCCTGCCACATGCATGAGTGCTACCCTCATTTTGCCACTTGGGTACTGGGGCACAGACCTCCAACCGCATACCTACAGAATCCTGGAATCCACAGGATCAGCCCCTAGACACTGTTCCAAGGCACAACCTGTTTCCATAGCTAAACTGACAAAACCGTGCGGTGTCTCCCTTCAAGAGGTCTGCTCTCAGCAAAAACAGGGTAAAAGAAGCAGCAGCAGCAGCTCACTAAATTCAGAGCAAGGAAAGCTGTCTCCAGGACTTCTCTTGGTGAGAATAGAGCCCCCTATCAACAACTGCAGTTACCACATTGGTCCATAAACCTGAAGTGAGCTGTGGAAATTCCTGAGAAGCCATTTGGTGACCATGCACAAAAAGCTGCGGAGGCCTCCTTCAGGAACAACAGTTTTCCTGGCAAGGGAATTCTCCCCACCCCAGGATTTCAGAAGGCACCAGAAACTAACAGCCAACAGCTGCAGACAGCCAGATGGGTAGAGGCCAGCATAAAAACACAACCAACACACACCAAAACAATATGACATCAATAGAATCCAGTTATATATGAGGAACTATCCCTTGACACCCTAACATAAATGAAATTCAAGAAGATGATCTTACATCTATGCTTATCAGGAGGATAGTGGAGGAAACAAATAAAATGCATAAAAAATAGAAGGAGAAAAAGTCAAACAGATTATAGAAATCCATAAAGAAGTACAGGAAGATTTTATTAGGTTTCTCCTATATTATATGTATATATGAGTGAGTATATACTGTGTGTATCTTTTTGCTTCTAGAATAGCTCACTCTGGATGATCTTTTCCAGTTCCCAACATTTACCTGCAAATTTCATGATTTCCTTGTTTTTTATTGCTGAGTAATATTCCATTGTGTAGATGTACCACAATTTCTGCATCCATTCCTCCACTGAGGGGCATCTGGGTTGTTGCCAGCTTCTGGCTATTAAAAATAAGGCTGCTATAAACATGGTTGAGCAAATGTCCTTATTGTGTACTTGAGCTTCTTTTGGGTATATACCTAGGAAGTGGTATAGCTGGATCTTGAGGAAGTGCTATTCCTAGTTATCTGAGGAAGCATCAGATTTATTTCCAGAGTGGTTGTACAAGTTTACATTCCCACAAGCAGTGGAGAAAGATTCCCCTTTCTCCATAACCTCTCCAGCATGTGTTGTCACTTAAGTTTTTTATCTTAGTCATTCTGATGGGTGTAAGGTGAAATCTTGGGGTCATTTTGATTTGCATTTTCCTGATGACTAAGGACATTGAACATTTCTTTAAGTTTATCTGCCATTCATTGTTCCTCTATTGAGAATTCTCTGTTTAGCTCTGTACTCCATTTTTTAATTGGATTACTTGATTTGTTGCTGTTTAACTTCTTGAAATCTGTACACCTAAAGAAACTATTCAAGAGGGAGGGATCATGCTAAAATGCTCAATTCTTATCCAGAAAGGCAAAGAGGATAGACATAAGAAGAAGGAGAAAACAGGGAATAAGTCAGGAGCCTGACACAGACACAAAGGATCTCTGAAAGGCTCTGCCCTGCAGACTATCAATGCAGATGATGAGACTTATTGGCAACCTTTGGGCAGCGTTCAGGGAATCTTATGAAAGAAGTGGGAAACAGTAAGATGTGGGGAGGAAAGGAACTCCACATGGAGAGCAACAGAACCAAAAAATCTGAGCATAGGGGACTTTCTTGAGACTGATACTCCAACCAAGGACTATGCATGGAGATAACCTAAGACCCCTGCATAGATGTAGCCCATGGCAGTTCAGTATCCAAGTGGGTTCCATTGTAATAGGAACAGGGACTGTCTCTGACATGAACTGATTGGCCTGATCGTTAATTACCTCCCTCTGAGAGGGAAGCAGCATTGCCAGGCCACAGAAGAAGTCAAGGCAGCCACTCCTGAGGAGACCTAATTGACTAGGATCAGAAGGAAGTAAAAGAAAACCTCATTTATCAGTGGACTTGTGGAGGGGAATGCATGCAGAGGGTGGAGGAAGGGAAGGATTGGGAAGGGAGGAGGGAGGGAACCACAGGGAGGACACAAAATAAATAAAGTGTAATTAATAAAGAATTTAAAAAAGAAGTGCAGGAAGATGCAGTCAAACAGTTTGTGGCCTTCAGAGAAGAAATTCTTAAATAACTTAAAGAAATAAAAGAAACAGAGGAATGTTCAAACAAACAGTTTAAAGGAATTGAAGGAAAATACTATCAGACAGGTGAAGAAAATCAATAAAAAGAATACAACATGTGAAGATAGAATTGGAAAAATTAAAGAAAACACAAATGGAAGGAATCAAGGAGAGGAAGAAATTAGGAAAGAAGGTACAGAGTTGAGCATAACCAAAACACTACAAGAAATGAAAGAAAGAATCTCAGGTGTGGAAGATGCAATGGTAGAAATTGATGTATCCATCAAAGAAAATGTTAAATCTAAAAAATTCCCGACACAAACATCCAAGAAATCCACAAAAACATGAAAAGATGAAACCTAAAAATAATAAGAATCGAGGAAAAATAAGATTCCCAACCCCAAGGCCCAGAAAATATTTTCAACAAAATCATAGAAGAAAATTTTCCCAACAAAAAGGAGAGGCCTATAAGCATACAAGAGACCTACAGAACACCTAATAAATTAGACCAGAAAAGAAAATCCTCCTGCCACATAATAATCAAAACAGTAAGTATACAGAACAACAACAACAACAACAACAACAAAACTATTAAAAGCTGCAAGGGAAAAGAGCTAAGTAAAATATAATGGCAAACCCATCACAATTACACCTGATGTCTCAACAGAGATTATGAAAGCCAGAAGGTCCTGGATGGATATCATGTAGACCCTAAGAGAATATATATTTCAGCCCAGGCTATTATAACTATAAACTCTCAATTATCATAGATGGAGAAAACAAGATATTAAATGACAAAAACAAATTTAAGCAGCACAAATCCAGCATTACAAAAGATACTAAAAGGAAAAATATTACTCAAGAAATCTAACTATATTCAGGAACACATAAGAAATGAATAACCCCACTAAAGCAAAACTAAAAGTAGCCAAACACACAAATACATTACCAGAAACAACAGCAAAATCAAAGGACTTAACAGCCACTTGCTCGGCATCAATGGACTCAACTTTCCAATAAAAAGACACAGGCTAACAAAATGGATGGTTAAAAATGACCCATAATCAGTTGCATACAATTTAGGCAGAATGCCTGAATCCTTATGGAAGAAGATGTAGATAGAAAGACCTAGAGAGGACAGGACCTCCACAAGGTGAACAACAGAGCAAAATTAGATGGGCCTAGAGGGGTCTGCAGAAACCATTACTCCAACTAAGGATCATGCATGGAGAGGACCTTGATGCACTGTTCAAATGAAGCCCATTTAAGGCTCAGTTTCCAAGTGGGTTCCCTAGTAATGGGTACAGGGGCTGTCTCTGACATGGACTCAGTGGCAGGCTCATTGATCACCTCCCCTTGGGGGGTACAGCCTTGCCAATCCACAGAGGAAGATGATGAAGCCAACCTTGATGAAAGCTGATAGGCTAGGGTTAGGTATAAGGGGAAGAGGTCCTCCCCTATCAGGGAACTAAAGAAAGGGCATAGATGGAGGAAGAAGGAGAGTGGGTGGGGCTGTGATACAAGGCTAGGCCCCTGAAATATCATTAACATGGCTGCCTAAAAATGACCTGAATGAGGAAGACACTAGTAGATGTGCTAAGGTGGAGATACAAAGTGAATAAATTGTAATAAAAAATATAAATGAAAAACTTTAAATAATTTAAAAGAAAAAACACAACTAAGTCAGAAAGATGGATACTACCTAAGAGTAAAGGGCTAGAAGATGGTTTTCCAAGCAAATGGAACCAAGAAGCAAGCACAAGCAGCTATTCCCATATTTAATAAAATAGGATTTCAAACAACATTAATCAAAAGAGATGGGGAAAGTAACTTTATACATATCAAAGGAAAATTTCACCAAGAAAACATGACAATTCTGAATGTCTATGCCCCAAATACAGGGCACACACATTTGTAAAAGAAACATTAATAAAAATGAAACCACACCTAGATCCCAAACATTAATAGTGACAGATTTCAACATCACCATCTCAACAAAGGAAAGGTCAACAAAACAATAATTAAACAAAGGAACAATGAACCTAACAGAAGTCCTGATTCAAATGAACATAACAGCCATTTACAGAACCTTTCACCCAAACACAAAATAATTTACCTTCTTCTGAGCACCTCATGGAACATACTACAAAATAGATCATATAGTTTGTCACAAAGCAAGCCTCAACAGATACAAGAAGATTGAAATAATCCTCTGTATCCTATCTGACCATCATGGACTAAAGCCACATGTCAAAAACAACAGAAATAGGAAAAAAAAACTATACATACACAGAAACTGAACAATTCACTACTCAATGGCACCTTGGTCAGGGAAGAAATAAAGAAAGACTTCCTAGAGTTCAAAGAAAAAGAAGGCACAAGATAACCAAACTTATAGTATGGAATAAAAGCAGGGTTAAGAGAACAGTTCATAGTACTAAGTATCTTTAAAAAGAAATTGGAAGAATCTCATTCAAGCAACTTAAAAGGTCACCTGAAAGCCATGGGCGATGTGAAAGAAGCAGACCTTGCCAAAAGGAGTAGACAGATAGAAATAATCAAAATCAGGGTTGAAATCAATAAATTAAAAACAAATGAACAATTCAAAGAATAAATGAAACCAAGAGCTGGTTCTTTGAGAAAATCAACGTATAGACAAACCCTTAGCCAAACTAACTAAAAGGTAGTCCAAGTCAACAAAACCAAAAATGAAAAGGGGGATATAATGAGAGACACTAAGGAAATCCAAACATTCCTTCGGTCTTACTTCCAAAGACTTTTTGGCACAAAACTTGAAAATCTAAATGAAATGGACAATTTTGTTGATAGAATCCACTTACTAAAGGTAAATCAAGACCAGTTACAAAAATTAAATAGCCTTATATTCACTAAGGAAATGAAAGTTGTCATCAAAATTCAGCTTAAAAAAAAAAAAAACAGATGGTTTCAATGCAGAATTCTGCCAAACCTTCAAAGAAGAGTTAACACCAATACTCTCCAAAGTATTCCAAAAATTAGAAACAGAAAGAACATTACCAAACTCATTCTATGAAAACAGAGTTACCGTGATACCTAAACTTCATAAAGACCTAACAAAGAAAAAGTATTTCAGACCTAACTCCCTTAGAGGATTGATGCAAAAATACTCATCAAAATAATCATAAACAGAATCCAAGACTACATCAAAGATATCATACACTATGACCAAGTAGGCTTTATCCCAGGTATGCAGAGGGTGTCAATAAATGGGAATAAATGTAATCCACCATATAAACAAACTGAAAGAAAAAAAAAAAAACATGGTCATCACCTTAGATGAGGAAAAATCCTTTGATAAAATCCAATACTCTTTTATGTTTAAACTCCTGAAGAGACCGGGGATATAAGAAACTTACCAAAACATAGAAAAGGCAATATACAGCAAGTCTGTACAGATAGCCAACATCAAACTAAATGAAGAAAAACTTAAATCATTCTCACAGAAATCAGGGACAATGAAAAGCTGCTTACTGTCTCCTTATCTCTTCAAGATAGTTCTTGAAGTCCTTGTAAGAGCAATAAGACAATTAAAGGAGATCAAGGGGATACAAATCAGAGAGGAAGAAGTCAAATTATTACGATTTGCAGATGATATGATAGTATACATGAGTGACCCCAAAAATTCTCCCAGGGAACACCTACCATTGATAAACAGCTTGAGCAAAGTGGCTGGATACAAAAATAACTCAAAAAAGTCAGTATCCCTCCTGTATACAAAAGACCAATGTGTTGAGAAAGAAATTAGGGAAACAGCACACTTCGCAATAGCCACAAATGACATAAAGTATCTTGGTAACTCTAAACAAGCAAGTCAAAGACTTGTATGAAAATAAACTTCAAGTCTCTGAAGAAAGAAATAAAAGAAGTTATTAGAAGATGGAAAGATCTCCCATGCTCATCATGGCTTGGCTAGATTAACATTGAAAAAATGAGCATCATACCAAAAGGAAGCTACAGATTCAATGCAATTTCCATCAAATTACAAGCACAATTCTTTACAGACCTTGAAAAAAATTTCAGGTTCATGTGTATAAAAAGAAACCCAGAATGGCTAAAACAATCTTCTACAATAAAGGATCTTTTGGAGGTATCTCTATCTCTGACTCAAGCTTTAATATAAAGCAACAGTAATAAAAACTACATGGTACAGAAATAAAAACACAATGGCAGATCAATGGAATCGAATAGAAGACTCAGAAATAAACCCTCACAATTATAGACACTTGATTTATGACAAAGATTGCAAAGCTGTACAATGTACAAAAGATAGCATCTTCAATAAATTGTGCTCCTCTAATTGGATTTCTACATGTAGAAAAAAATGAATAGATCCATACTTATCACCCTGCACAAAACTAAATTCTTAGTGGATCAAAGACCTCAACATAAAACCAGATACCCTAAACCTGTTAGAAGAAAAAGTGGGGAACAGCCTAGAACTCATTGGCACAGGAGAGAACTTCCTGAACAGAACACCAACAGCACAGGCTCTAAGGTCAACAATCCATAAATGGGACTTCATTAAACTGAAAAGCTTCTGTAAAGCAAAGACACTGTCATCAGAACAATACAGCAGCCTACAGACTGGGAAATGATCTTCACCAACCCTAAATCTAACAGAGGGCTAATATCAAGAACGTATAAAGAATTCAAAAAGTTAAACAGCAACAAGTCAAGTAATCCAATTAAAAATGGGGTATAGAGCTAAACAGAGAATTCTCAATAGAGGAATATCAAATGGCAGAGAAACACTTAAAGAAATGTTCTGTATCCTTAGTTATCAGGGAAATGTGAATCAAAACAACTTTGACCTTACACCCACCAGAATGGCTAAGATCAAAACTCAAGTGATAACACATCCTGGATAGGATCTGGGAAAGGGGAACCATCCTCCATTTATGGTACCCATGTAAACTTTTTTTTTTCATGTTCTTTACCAGAATTTGCTTTTTATTTTTTAGTTGATCAGAGGGATATATTTTTGAAACTCATTTTAAAATTTTATTTTTCCAAATTTGTGAGGTTCAACATCTTTTCATTTATGCTCATTCATTTTTGCTTATCTTTTTTTAATTATTAGTTACATTTTATTAACTCTGTATCCCAGATGTATCCTGCTGCCTCACTAACTCCCAATCCCACCCTCCTTCCCTCATCTCCTCCCTGCCTCTTTTCAAGTCCACTGGTAGGGGAAGACATTCCTCCTCTTTCATCTGACCCTGTTTAATCAGGTATTTTCAGGACTGGCTAACAGATCCTCCTCTGTGGCCTAGTAGGACTGGTACTCCCTTGGAGGGTGGGGAGGTCAAAGAGCCTGCCATTGAGTTCATGTCAGAAATCGTCCCTGTTTCCCTTACTAGGGTAACCCACTTGGTTACTGAGTTACAATGGACTTGATCTGAGAAGTTCTAGGTTATAACCATACATGGTCCTTGGTGGAGTATAGAACCTTGTGCAAGGATATATTTGGTCCTTGTGGAGCTCCTATCCTCTCCACATCATACTAACTCACCCTTCTTTCATACGATTCCCTGCACTCTGCCGAAGGTTTGGTTATGAGTCTTAGTGTCTGCTTAGATACACTGCTAGGTGGAGTCTTTCAGAGGCCTTCTGTGGTAGGCTCCTGTCCTGATACTTGTTTTCTCTTATGTCCAATGCCCATCCCATTTGTCTTTCTAAGTGAGGATTGATCATCTTACCCCAGGTCCTCTTTCTTATTTATCTTCTTTAGGTATATAGATTTCATTATTTTTATCATTTCTTATAGGTCTATATAAATGAGTATATACCATGTGTGTCTTTCTCCTTCTGGGATACCACACTCAGAATGATCTTTTCTAGATGCCACCATTTGCCTGCAAATTTAATGATTTACTCGTTTTTGATTGCTGAGTAGTATTCCATTGTGTAAATATACCACAATTTCTCTATCCATCCCTCTGTTGATGAACATCTGGGTTGATTCCAGGTTCTGGCTATGACAGATAAAGCTGCTACAAACATGGTTGAGCAAATGTCCTTGTTGTGTACTTGAGCAACTTTGGGGTATATGCCTAGGGATGGTATAGCTGGGTCTTGAGGAAGCGCTATTCCTAATTGTCTGAGAAAGCGCCAGATTGATTTCCAAAGTGGGTGTACCAGTTTACATTCCCACCAGCAATGGAGGAGGGTTCCCCTTTCTCCACAACCTCTCCAGCATGTGTTGTCATTTGAGTATTTTTTATTTTAGCCATTCTGGTCGGTGTCAGGTGAAATCTCAGGGTCATTTTGATTTGCATCTCTCTGATGGCTAAAGATGTTGAGCATCTCTGTAAGTGTTTTTCTGCCATTCTATATTCCTGTACAGAGAATTATCTGCTTGGCTCTGTACCCCAATTTTAATTGGATTACTTGATTTATTGCTTTTTAACTTCTTTAGTTCTTTATATTTTTCTGGATATCAGCCTTCTGTCAGATATACGGTTGGTGAAGTTCCAGGTCTCTAGACTTTTGCTGTACAGAAGCTTTTAAGTTTTAGGAGGTCCCATTTATTGATTGTTGCTCTTAGAGCCTGTGCTGTTGGTGTTATGTTCAGGAAGTTGTCTCCTGGGCCAATGAGTTCTAGGCTCTTCCCCAATTTTTCTATTAACCAATTTAGAGTATCTGGTTTTATGTTGAAGTCTTTGATTCACTTGGATTTTAGATTTGTCCAGGGTGATATGTATGGATCTATTTTCATTTTTCTGCATGTAGACATCAAGTTGGACAAGTACCATTTGTTGAAGATGCTTTCTTTTTTTCATTGAACTGTTTTGGCTTCTTCGTAAAAAATCAAGTATTCATAAGTATGTGGGTTACTGTCTGGGTCTTCTATTCGGTTCCATTGATCCTTGTTTATGTTTCTATACCAATACCATGAAGTTTTTATTACTATTGCTTTGTAGTACAGCTTGAGATCAGGGATGGAGAAACCTCAAGATGGTATGTTGTTGTACAGGATCATTTTGGAAATTCTGAGTTTTTTGTCTCTCCATATGAAGCTGAGAATCTTTTTTTCAAGGTCTGTAAAGAATTGAGTTGGTATTTTGATAAGAATTGTGATGAATCTGTAGATTGCTTTTGGCAGCATGGCCATTTTCAATATGTTAATCCTACCAATCCATGAGCAGTGGAGATCTTTCCATCTTCTGAAATCTTCAGTTTCTTTCTTTGGAGACTTGCAGTTTTTCTTAAACAGGTCTTCCACTTGTTTGCTTAGTGTCACTCCAAGACACTTTATGTTATTAGTGGCTATTGTGAAGGGTGTTGTTTCCCTGATTTCTTTCTCTGACCTTTTGTCTTTGGTACACAGGAGGGCTTCTGATTTTTTTAGTTGATTTTGTATCCTGCCACTTTGCTGAAGGTGTTTATCAGCTGAAGGAGCTCTCTGGTTGATTTTTGGGGGTCGCTCATGTATACTATCATATCATCTGCAAATAGTGACACCTTGACCTCTTCCTTTCCAATTTGTATCCCCTTGATCTCCTTTAGTTGTCCTATTGCTTTAGCTAAGACTTCAAGCACTATGTTGAAGAGATATGGAGAGAGTGGACATCCTTGTCTTGTCCCTGATTTCAGTGGCTTTGTTTTAAATTTCTTTTCATTGTCTTTGATGTTGGCTATAGGCTTGTTGTACATTGTCTTTACTAGGATTAGGTATGTGCATTGTATCCCTGAACTTTCCCACACATTAAACATGTTGGGGTGTTGGACTTTGTCAAATGCTTTTTCATCATCTAAGGAGATGATCATGTGGTTTTTCTCCTTCAGTTTGTTTATGTGGTGGATTACATTGATGGATTTCCCTATGTTGAACCACCCTTGCATGCCTGGGATGAAGCCTACTTGGTCATGGTGGATGATATCTTTAATGTGTTCCTTTATTCGGTTTGCAAGGATTTTATTGAGTATTTTTGCATCAATATTCATTCCTTCATCTGTTTGAATGTGAATTCCTGTTTCTCATCGATGGTCTCTATTTTTTTCTTCATTTCCTTTCTATATGTCAATAATTGTATCTGTAATTGTGCCTCTATTTGTTTGGCAATATTTACCTGTGTTTCTTTAAGAATTTTTTCCATTTCTTCTTTCTTTGCCAAAGAAGAAGACTGGCCTAATCTCTGTTAGATTTGTTCATTTCATCTTTAACTGTCTGAATTTGTATGGCTATTGCTCTGAGAGAATTGTTTGTTTCTTCTTTATGAGTCTCAAATAATTGGGTAAGCATAGCTTTAAAGTCATTTTCCTATGCTTCTGATGAATTGGAGTATGCATCAATTTTGGGGGCTCCTGGTGAAGTCATGATGTCCTGACTTATGTTGGATGTGTTCTTTCATCTATCTCTGGCCATTGGCTTATCTCCAAGCCTGGGAGGCCCAGCAACTGGTATGCCTAGCTTGCATGTCGGGTCTGCTGGGCTTTGGTGTGTATATAGCGTATTATCTGTCACTGAGGGTTTGGGTGGGCTGTTCAGTCAGTGGGTGAGAGACCCTGCAGAGCCAGTATGGTGGCTAGCAGACCTGGGACCCTGGGAGGATGGTGTGTCGGGTCTGGGACTCCAAGATCGACACAGCTGGCAGTTGCCGCTAAGGGGCTAAGGGCTCTGTCTTAGCCGCTGCAGACCCCAGGCCATGAGTTCTGAGTTGAGAATATTGGTGAGCCAGCTGTACTGAGAAACTAAATGTATGCAATATCTACACAGCAAACTAGCCCTACAGAAGATAATAGAAGGAAAACTATAATCCAATGAAAACCCATGTCAGAGAAATGGGAGTGCTGTGAGATCAAAGGATGGTTTCTCTCCTTCCCCAAACAAGTCCACGGGTGACCAGAGACCAAAATTCTCACCTCGTGTAATTATCCCTGTTGTTTAGAAAGCCTCTCCATAGTTTCCATGGCTTCAGAAGTCCTTCCACTCAACCACTCAGGCGTTCAGCTCTTCCACAGCTCAAACCCTATGTGTGCTAGTTGTCATCTTGGCTCTGTCCCCTCTTTCTCTTTTTTTCTTTCTAGCTTTTTGTGGTCTCCTTGTGGGGATCCTGACTCCTCCAAGTCCTTCTAAGCACCTCCTACCCAAAGTTTCGCTGTGAGTCTCAGCATTTCTTTTGATCCCATTCTGGGTGCATCCTTTCCGAGGAAACTTTATAGTAGGCTCCCATCCAGTTCCCTCTCTTCCACCATTTCTGGGGTCTATCCTGTTTGCCACCTTTCTGAATGAGACTTAATTCTCTTTTCTAGGATCTTCATTATTGTTTAGCTTCTTTAGGTCAGTAGATTATAGTATGTCTATCCTGTATTATGCAGCTAATAACCACTTATAAGTGAATTTATACTATGTGTGTCTTTCTGATTATGGGTTACCATAATCAGGAAATTTTCTATTTCCACCCAATTGCTGCAAATTTCATGATTTCCTTGTTTTTAATAGCTGAGTAGTATTCCATTGTATAAATGTGGCACAATTTCTATATCCATTCTTCCACTGAGGGACATTATTTACAGACCTTGAAAGAAAATTTCTCAACTTTACATAGAATAATGAAAAACCCAGAACACCTAAAACAGTCCTCTACAATAAAAGATATTTTGGGGGTTATCTCCATCCTTTATATTAAGTGGTACTATAGAGCAACACTAATAAAAATGGCATGGTACTGGGTTAGAAACAGACTGGTGGATGAATGGAATCAAATAGAAGACCCAGAAATAATCCCACACACGTACAGAAAGCTAATTTCTGACAAAGAAGCCAAATTTATCCAATGGAAAAAATATAGCATCTTAAACAAATGATGGTTCTTATTGGATAGCCACACGTAGAAAAATGCAAATAAACTCATATCTATCATCCTGTATAAAATTAAAATACTTGGGAATCAAAAAACTCAACATACAATCAGACACACTAAATATGTTGGAAGGAAAAATTGGGAATGAGCCTTGAACTCTTTGGCAAAGGAAACAATTATCTGAGCAGAACACCCACAGCTCAGGTTCTAAGATCAACAATCAATAAATGGAAAATCATAAAAGAGAAAATCTTTTGGAAAACAAACAACAGCCACAAACTGAAAAAAGATCTTCACTAACCCAACATCTGATACAGGGTTAATACCCAGTATACATAAAGAACTCAATAAATTAAACAACTGAGTTTTTGGTTTTAGCCCTTCTGATGGGTGTAGGCTGAAATCTCATTGTTATTTTGATTTGCATCTCCCTGACGACTAAGGATACTGAACATTTCTTTAAGTGTTTCTCTGTTATTTGATATTCTTCTATTGAGAATTCTCTGTTTAGCTCTGTACCCCAATTTTTAATTGGGTTACTTGGTTTGTTGGTGTTTAACTTAAGTTCTTATGTTGGGAATGTTAGCCTTCTGTCAGATATAGGATTGTTGAAGATAATCTGTAGGCTGTTGTTTTGCTCTGTTGGCAGTGTCTTTCACTTTACAGAAGCCTGTGCTGTTGGTGTTCATTTCAGGAAGTTGTGTACTGTGCCAATGAGTTTAAGTATCTTTCCCACTTTTTCTTCTAACAGGTTTAATGTGTCTGGTTTTATGTTGAAGTCTTTGATCCACATGAACTTCAGTTTTAGCAGAGTGATAAATATGGATCTATTTGAATTTTTACTATGTAGATATTCAGTTAGACCAGTGCTATTTGTTGAAGACAAAAGAGCTGAGAATGAAACTAAGGAAACAACACCCTTTACAATAACCAAAAATAACAAAAAGTACCTTGGTGTAACTCTAACCAAGAAAGTGAAAGACCTGAAAAAAAAAAAAAAAAACTTCAAGTCTCTGAAGAAAGAAAGTGAAGAAGATATCAGTAGATGGAAAGCTCTCCCATACTCAAGGATAAGTAGGATTACATAGTGAAGATGGTGATCCAGCCAAAAGCAATCTACAGATTCAATGCAATTCCCATCAAAATACCAACACAATTCTTACAGAACTTGAAAAAGCAATCTCAATTTCGTATGGAAAAAAAAAGAAATCCAGAATTGCCAAAATGATCCTGTACAACAACAGATCATTTGGAGGTTATCTCCAACCCTGATCTCAAACTGTGTTATTGAGCAACAGTAATAAAAACTTCATGCTACTGGCAGAGAAGCAATCACCTCATGTATGGATACTTGATTTTTGATAAAGAAGCAAAAATAATACAATAGAAAAAAATATAGCATCTTCAACAAATGGTGCTGGTCTAACTGGATATCTACATGCAGAAAAATGAAAACTGATTCATATTCATCACCTTGCTGTTTTTTATGGCATTTTAATGTCAGATTGAGTCATGTGAAGTGTTCCCACATCTAGATTGGGAGAAAATACTTATGGGACATTAGGACTCACAAGGCTTGAAGAAGGAGGTGGGTAGTAGTATGGCTGGGTTAAGAGGTTGGATACATTGTATTCCTCTGTGGCCTAGTAATGAGTCCTGATAGGCTAGTGTCAGAGAGAAAGGGAGAAGGACCTCCCCTATCAGTGGACTTGGATAAATAACATTAAATTCAGATTAAAAATGAATGTTAAAAAACGAGGTTGTACACAGTGGCAATGGGACCAAGAGTGGTTGCAGGGTTTGTTCCTGATTGAATCCTAGAAGTTGGCTGCTATGCACAGAGTGCTGGAGCATACTAATCTATGTGTACTAGTCTGGGGCATTGGATGTAGGAATTGGATGATTATGAAGGTATAGATAGAAGGCATAGATAAGGAAGTCAGAAAGACTCTCTGGATTAGGCCCTGGAGAAAAAGGTGGGCTTTAGTTTTTTTGTTTGTTTGTTTGTTTGTTTTTTGTTTGTTTGTTTGTTTGTTTTAGAACTATTCATACTGATTTCCAGAGTGGGTAGAACAATTTTTATTCCACCAACCCTGAAAGAGGGCTCCTTTTCCTCCACAAACTTGCTAGCAATTATTGTCAGCCATTTTAATGATGTTAACCATTATGGCTGGTGTAAGATCATATCTCAAAGTTGTTCCATTTTGCATTTTCCAATTTTTTCAGATTATCAAACAATTTCATGGTGTCTTTAAGTCATTCTTACTTATTCTCTTGAGAACTCTGTTCAGATATGTAACCTCCCTTTAATTTAAATTTTGGCTTTTTGTCTTTGTTTTGTGTTTTCAGTTCTTAGGTATTTTGTATATCAATCCTCTGCCAAATGTATAGCTACTCTGTGGATTTCCAATTCACTTTATTGATGTTTCTTTAACTATATAAAAAATTTTAAGTTCAGTAAGTTCCCAAATGTCAATTGTTAGACTTAATTCTGGTATAAATTAAGTTCTATTAAAAATATTTTTTCTGTACATTTATCTTTTAGAGTAACAACTATGGTTTATTTTATAAGCTTCAGTATTTCATGTTTCATAAAAAGATCTGTGATTCACTTCAAGTAAATTTTTGTAGAGAGTGATAAATACAGATCAATTTTATCTTCTCTTTGTGGACATTAATTTTTTTATTATTTTTTTGTATTAATTACAGTTTATCCACTTTGTAGCCCACCGGTAGCCTCCTCCCTCATTTCCTCCCATGCCCCTTTCCAAGTCCACTGATAGGGAAAGTCCTCCTCCCCTTCCATCTGACCTTAGCTTATCAAATCTCATCAGGACTTACTGCATTGTCCTCCTCTGTAGCCTGGCAAGGTTGCTCCTCCCTCGGGAGGGGGGAGAGAGGTGGTCAAAGAATCTGCTACTGAGTTCATGTCAGAGACAGTCCATATTCCCCTTACTAGGGAACCCACTTGGATACTGAGCTTCCATGGACTACATCTGTGCAGGGGTTCTAGGTTAGTATCCCAGAAGCAGAAAGACACACAAGATATACACTAACTTATAAGTGGATACTAGACCAATAATATAGTATAAACATACTAAAATCTGTACGCCTGAAGAAGCTGAGACATGCAGTTTTGACAGAACCAATTTTAGAAATAGTGGCTTTTTCTCCATTATGTTTTTTATCTTGTTGTCAAACATTCAGTCTCTCTAGTTATAATTACTAATATTTGTCTGTTCTAGTTTTTCATTGGTGGGTATGTTTTCTTTCATTCCAGTATCATTATATTTTTATTACTATAGCTTTATAACTTATTTTGAAGTCTGGAATAGCTTTCCAACAAGTCTTACTATTTTATTTGAATTGAAGCTATAATATAATCCTCTAGTTTAATATAAAACAACTAAGAGAGTTCTGCCTAAGACCATCGAGACACTGTATGCTGTCTACTATAGTTTCAAGGTAATACATTCAACAGTCATCTTAGGGACCTCATTCCAATGTTGATGATTTATATGTACATTATTTATGATTTGTTAAAAAAGAAGTCAAATACTATTTAAACAGTTCTCCTTGAAGATTAAACAGATAAATATATACTTATTGTTTATGACTTTTCTTGGAAATTATTTTTAGACACTACATAAAAATGAAATTTGTCATTTACACAAAGTATAAGATTCTAGTAAAGTAGCCTGCTAACATGGGCATTTTCAATGTTTTGTTGCTGTTGTTGCGGTGGGTGGTAGTGGTGGTGGTGGTGGTGGTGATGTGTGTGTATGTTTGTGTTGTATCTGTGTATTTGTGTTGCTTGCACATAACAAAACACTGTGGCCTGCTCATATGCCTAATGCAGATAAAATAAAATGTTATGTCTATTTGGTAAATGATGTATGTTAGCAAATACTCTAGTCTTCATGGCTGATTCAGATTAAATTTTACTTAAGTTGTCAATAAATCTCAATGCAGAGGCCAATTGAATCAAACTATGATATTTTAAACATCTTTAAAATAAACTTTTAGAATAATGTAATTTAATGATAAATAATAAATTGTAATGAGGAACCTAGAGATGATTTTTAAAAGAAGGAAATATGTGTTTTTCTTTAGTACATGTATTTTCTGGATAAACTTCACTGAGCATTGGTCTCATTTCCAAGTAAATTTGAATGCTTGGGTATGCACTGGATCTAATCCATTTGTCTGGAATACTTTTATTTGTGAATTGAGCATATAGGTACAATGATTATTGGCTGACATTATTGCTTGAAGATCAATTCATTTGTTAACACACTACTGAAAACTTTTATTCAGTATTGGTACAGAATACTGTCAAATGAGAGAAAACTGTCCTAAAAATCTTATATTTTATACTTTAACTACCCAAGCTTGGGTATAGAGTTCAATTATACTTCACTTGCCTGACACGTACAAGATTCTGTTTCTGAATCTTAATAATTCAATAAGAATGAAATGAAACATAATAGAACAGTAATCAAAATTTTGTTTATGTTCTAAACATTCCTGAGTCCTAGATGAGAACCAGAATTTGAGTAGAGGAACATTCCTTTGAAGGTATTCTTATAAAACTTTTCTATTCTAACATATTATCAAATTGAAAATGATAAATATGAATATGTCATCTTTATCAATTTCAAAATTTTGTTCATACAGTGAGATAAAATACCTCTGCTGATATGTACTGTTCTGTATTTTATCTTGAATTTGACATCAACACTAATGTATGATTTTATTTCAAAATCTATGTTAAATTACTACAACTGTGGCAATAAGTAATGAATATGGAAGTGTAAGCATAGCTGAGTGATAGTTTGTCTAGAGATTTTTTACATTGAACTCTTTCATAAATCAGTCCTCTTCTATTTTCACCTTTTGTCAATGAAAACTTATGTCTTTGTATTTAATACATACCTGAAGTTTCAACTGATGACTGTTTTTGAATAAACATTGAATCAACAATAGTTGTTGTTGTTTTTTTTTTTAATATCTAGTGTTCTTCAGTGTACGCTTAATTTTCTTTGTTTTTAATTTTGGTACTTGGCCAATATACAGTAAAATGCTTCCTTTGAAAAGTAGACAAAATGTGGACATTCTTTATCAAAATTAATTAGCATATAAGTCAATGAGATTTCTTTTAAGATAAAAAAGCATGGAATGTAAAAAATATTCTTTGCTATTGAATACTAGTAATTAAATTTGCATAAATAGACAGAAAATATTCTAGCCAAAAAAAGTAGTCATTTAAATATTATTTTGACAGCAGGTCACTTCTCCTGAGAAGGAGGAGAAATAAAAATGAGACAGCTGGCACAAGCTGCAGGTGGCCAATGAGGTGGAGATATCATTTGGGAAACACAGTAGGTGTCCTAGACTCCTGAGAAGGAGGTGACAGTTGGAGATTTCAGCAGGTGTTTTATATGAAGAAGGACCTCTCACCAGTATTATCAGTGATTTGTGCATTTTTCCTGC
Source organism: Rhombomys opimus (assembly GCA_010120015.1). Classification (NCBI taxonomy): domain Eukaryota; kingdom Metazoa; phylum Chordata; class Mammalia; order Rodentia; family Muridae; genus Rhombomys; species Rhombomys opimus. The sequence continues at coordinate 508,224 of REGO01000619.1, forward strand.
AATAATATGGTATTTGGCACAATAAGTGACAGTACCAAATAAGCCTAAAAATAATTACAGAGCTTAATTTTTTTAGGCTGAACAAATTACACAAGCATAATTTAGGGTAATGACTGACTTAATCTTAACAATGGACAACATGTTAAACATGGAATGATACTGTATTTCATCAATAAATTTGGGTTTTTGAAAATCAAGATTCTATGAATATTTTAAGAAAAATTATCTAATGTAAATATAGAACAACTTTAATAAGTAAGTAAAACATACAGCTATTACTCAAACTGGTTTCTTCATTGCCCAATTCTTAGCCACCATGATGCATAAATTTACATGCAGAATTCATAATGTTGGTTTTATTACAGTTAACAAACAAAAGAGATTGAACTGGATGATTCAAGTAGTTCCCTTGAGCAATGCTAGGAGAGGTGGGAATTTAAAGACTGTAAGAAAGCCTCTAAAGCTCTAAAGCAAATTCATAAAAGTGTCAACATCATGTAGACTTCCATACTTATCACCCTGCACAAAACTAAAGTCCATGTGGATCAAAGACTTCAACATAAAACTAGACACACTAAACCACTTAGAAGAAAAAGTGAAGCATACCCTTGAAATCATTGGCACAGGAGGCAACTTCCTGAACAGAACACCAAGAGCACAGGCTCTAAGAGCAACAATCAATAAATGGGACCTCATGAAACTGAAAAGCTTTTGTAAAGCAAAGGATACTGTCCTCAGAGCAAAACAACAGTCTACAGATTGGGAAAAGATCTTCACCAACCCTATATCTGACAGAGGGCTAATATCCAGTATATATAGAGAACTAAAAAAGTTAAACAACAAAAAATCAAGTAATCCAATTAAAAAATGCGGTACAGAACTAACCAGATAATTCTCTGCAGAGGAATATCAAATGGCAGAGAAACACTTAAAGAAATGCTCAACCTCATTAGCCATCAGGGAAATGCAAATCAAAACAACCCTAAGATTTCACCTTACACCCATCAGAATGGTTAAGATCAAAAACTCAAGAGACAACACATGCTGGAGAGGTTGTGGAGAAAGGGGAACCCTCCTCCATTGCTCGTGGGAATGTAAAATTGTACAACCACTCTGGAAAACAATCTGGCGCTTCCTCAGACAAGTAGGAATAGAGCTTCCTCAAGATCCAGCTATACCACTCCTAGGCACATATCCAAAAGATTCTCAAGTACACAATAAGGACATTTGCTCAACCATGATGGTAGCAGCCTTATTTGTAATAGCCAGAAACTGGAAACAGCCCAGATGCCCCTCAGTGGAGGAATGGATTCACAAATTGTGGTATATCTAAACAATGGAATATTACTCAGCAATAAAAAACAAGGAAATCATGAAATTTGCAGGTAAATGGTGGGATCTGGAAAAGATCATCCTGAGTGAGCTATCCCAGAAGCAGAAAAATGCACATGGTATATATTCACTCATATAGATATATAATATAGGATAATCCTACTAAAATCTGTACACCTAAAGAAACTAATCTTTAGCAAGAGGGAAGACTCTTGCTA
>REGO01000619.1:509783-528345 GCA_010120015.1 Rhombomys opimus
ATATAGGATAAACCTACTAAAATCTGTACACCTAAAGAAACTAATCAAGAGGGAGGACTCTTGCTAAAATGCTCAATTCCCATCCAGAAAGGCAAAGAGAACGGACATCAGAAGAAGGAGGGGGGATGCAAAGTGAGTAAAGTGTGTAATTAATAAAAAAAAGTGTCAACATCATAGAACAGTTGGAAAATGAGCATAGAACATTTAGAAGTCTATAAAAATAGGAAGGTTATGTTCTACATAAATATGAACATTCATTGATAGTCAATTATATATTTACCAAGTCTATATTCATTTTGCTGCTTTGGTCAACACATAAACTTGGCAAATAATTAAAAGAAAAAGTTGGTCAATAAGTGAAAGAGTACCTACCAGTTTCTGATATTATCATGTACTATAAGAGAGATTTTCTTTAGAAAGTAAAGGATGTACAGAAGCTAGAATACAATATGTATAAACATTTATCTTTTTCTAACTGCTACATGTAACATAAAACCAATTAAATAACTTTTCTTGTGTAACCCGTGATACTTATGGGTAATTACTTTCACCGTTTTATGTGAATATTCAGTAGTTTCTGCAAAATAAAATGAACAGATATTTAAAAAGCATACATATAACAAAGGGCAGGTAGGTACTACAAGAGCAACAAGATACATTAAATAATTTTAAATTAATTTTATTATTTATTACTTTGAACGAAATGATTAAAGGAAATTTTAATTAATTAAATTGAGCTTAACAACTAAAATAATAAGTAGTAAGAGATAAAATCTGAAAAGAAAAGTGAAGCTTGCTTATAGCTGTGAAGTGTATTAGATGTCTCATTCTTTTTATTGTTCAAACAGGAAAGGGGAAAAACAGTATGTATAATATGTCTCAACCTTCTTTTTTTTTTTTCTAAAAGCTCTTACCATGTGTTCTTTTCTCAGAAAGAAGATGCTTTCAATGAAAAATGTATACATTTCAATAGTCTGCCTTAGGAAATTAAAGGTGGCTTGTAAAGAAACTCAATATATTTTAACACATTCCATCTACTGGGAGATTACTAAAAGCAAAAAGAAGAAATACTGTTCATGAGTTTTGGCTCTCACAAGATGAAGAGCTTGAAGGGAACTTTTCATTTGGTTTATTCTAAGGGCTTCTCCACATTAAGTATGGTTAATGCTTTCCACACTTGAATAGAAATTATCTTAGAAGAAGCCTTTGAGAAGTACAGTTTGTAAGCTTGTTATGCACAAAATATGTTATCTAACTTGAATTACAAACACTTGTAATTCAATTGATATCTCTGCTAGGATAACACAGTTCATTAACAAAGGAGATGAACTAAATACCTCCACATTATAGAAATAACTTGAAATAATGAATAAAAGGGAGACAACCCTTTCTAATTGTTATATATTAGATACAATGATTTTACTAATCAAAAGAAGTAAGTCATATTAAAGATAAATTACTTCATGTAATATTTAAGTTTCAAGGTACTGAATATTTACCAATAAGATAAGCATGTTTAAGGAGCACTGACTTGGATACAATAGTGATCCAAAAGAATATGGGAAAAATAAATTTTTTTTAATTTTTATTTTTATCAGTTACATTTTATTAATTCTGTATCCCAGCCGTGCCCCGAACCCTCGTTCCCTCCCAGTCCCTCCCTCCCTCCCTCATCACCACTGTGCCCCTTTCTAAGTCCACTGATAGGGGGGACCTCCCCCCATTCATCTGATCCTGTTTTATCAGGTATCTTCATTAAGTTCCTGTTAGAAATAGTCCTTGTTCCCCTCACTTTGGGAAACCAATTGGTTACTGAGCTACCACAGGCTACATCTGAGCGGAAGTTCTAGGTTATATCCATACATGGTCCTTGGTTGAATGTCAGTTTCAGAAAAGACCCTGTGCCCAGATATATTTGGTCTTTGTGGAGCTCCTACAATTTTTATAAAGAAATAAAGTTTTAAAACAATAATCTTAAACTTTACATTGGCTTTAACAACTTTACTAAGAATTCATATTTGAAAATATTGAAGGAAAAAGAGAAGCATGTGAAGGAAAAGGGAAACAAAGGGCATTAATACATTTCAAAAGTCAATTTTCTCAAAAAGATACAGCACTATTTAACCACGTATTAGCTCATAATTTTCTTTGTCTGATTTAACTCTTTATCCTTTGTTTACCTGTGAAGCAGAGACAGTATTCAGATCTGTTTCATAAAATTAACATTACTATTTGATGAAGTGATATATAAGTGTTTGCCGTGAAAGCAAGAGCATTAGTCAAATAATAATGAATATTTTGTACAACATGATACGATTGCTAAATAATCTACCTGAAAAGAAAATAGTATTTTTCCAAGTATAGTCAAATTAAAGAACTGGCTATTTTATTTTATGCAACATGAATTTACATGAAATACATAAAAAGACCTTGATTTGTTTTCAGTCTGTATAAGGTCATAGTATTTTTAAAATCATATAATATTGTTTTACTGTAAATATTTGGTTTTTAGAAAATAAAGGCTGCAACTGTCTTTCGTTTGATGATAGAAGAATGTGATTGAATTCATTAGATTTTCTGTTAGGAAGGCTTTAGATGATCAACCTTATAATTTATACTGACATGTGTTTTATTCTGTTTTTAGCTTTTGTTTCAAATGGATTTCACTGAAAGTAAGAGTGTCTCTACTCTGATGCTTAAAAATTATAGAATGAACTCAAATTAGTAATGAAGTTTGAATTGGGAGTTGGTTTATATTTCAGACCCCTGTGATGGGCTTTGGTAAAGCTATTTATCTCTTTTCACCATACGATATACTAAGTTGGGATACTTTCTAAAAGTGTTTTGTCCTTTTAAAATTAATTCTAAATTTGACAAAATTAAGAAGCAGCTTTATTCGTAATAACAAGAAGCTGGAAACAACCCAGATGTCCATCAACAGAGGGATGAATACAGAAATTGTGGTACATTTACACAATTTAATACTACTCAGCGATTGAAAACAAGGATATCATGAAATTTGCAGGCAATTGGTAAGAACTAGAAAAAAAAAACATTCTGAGTGAGGTATCTTAGAAACAGAAAGGCACACATGGTATATACTCACTTATACATGGATATTAGACATATAACATAGGATAATCATACTAAAATCTGTACACCTAAAAAAGTTAATCAAGAAGGAGGACCCTGGGCAGGATGATCAATCATCACTCAGAAAGGCAAACAGGATGGACATCGGAAGAGGGAGAAAACAAGAAACAGGACAGGAACCTACCACATAGGACCTCTGAAAGAATCTACCCAGCACTGTATCAAAGAAGATGCTGAGACTCATAGCCAACCTTTGGGAAGAGTGCAGGGAATCTTATGAAAGAAGGGGGAAATAGAAAGACATGGAAGGGACAGGAACTCCACAAGGAGAGCAACAAAACCAAAAAATCTGGGCACAGGGGTATTTTTTGAAAATGATATTCCAAACAAGGAACATGCACTGAAGATAACCAAGAATACTTGCACAGATATAGTCCATGGCACCTCATTCTTTAAGTGGGTTCTCTAATAATAGGAACAGGCACTGTCTCCGACATGAACTCAGTGAGTGGACCTTTGATCACCTCCCCCTCCCCCTCATTGGGGAGCAGCCTTATCATGCCACCAAAGAAGACAATGCAGCCAGTCCTGATGATACCTGATCGGCTAGTGAGGTCAGAGGGGAGGAGGAGCTCCCTTATCAGTGGAATTGGAAAGGGGCAAGGGAGGAGATGAGGGAAGGTGCTACAGCTGGGATACTAAGTGAATAAACTGTAATTAATACAAAAAAAGAAATAAAAATAATAAGTATCTTAGTAACAAGCACAGGACATATTCCTAAAAATTATTTATTACTGAAGGCTCAGAAACAACCACAACATAGGCTACTGCCATTGTTTTGGTGCTAAGACTTTATTGCTGAAAGCACCATTGTTTTGGTGGAGAGGAGAGACAACAGCCTTGTATTATCAATAAACTTGCTCTGATTACTATCTTATGTATTGCCAGAAGATGCTATAAGGACATCTACGAGATTAAAGATTGTCTCACTGAGCACATAACACTAAATGCTTCAAACCCACATGCCTAACAAGATATGGCCACTGGTATATTAGTAGCATGACAGCTATAGGGGAAACCAAGTGCTATCTAGCTGTACATGAGGCTTTATCTTCAGGTGGTATTTCATGTTTGATACTGTAAATACAGTGAAACTACCATGAATAATATTATATTCTTTAATTGGTGATCAACTCTAGTTTTGCTACATAGGTATCTTTCAAACATCTTTCTAAGAATTTATGTTTCTATCCAAAATTTGTATTGCTCTCAACTTTCTTAAAAGTTACATTTTTTTTTAAGATGGGAAGGGTTTAAGAAAGAAACTCTGTCCTAAATAGAACACAGATAACATAGGTACTAAGACTGACAATTGTTAAATGGAACTTTCTGAAATTGAATAGCTTCTGTAAGGCAAAGAACACTATCAAAAAGAAAAAAAATATGGCACCTTACAGAATGGAAAAAGATCTTTACCAACTCTACATCTATTAGAAGGCTAATATTGAAAATAAAAAAACAACTCCAAAACCTAGATATATCAAACCAAATAGCTCAAATTAAAAAGGGGGGGGGGTACAAATGAAAACCGAGAAAATGTGGTACATTTACACAATGGAGTATTACTCAGCCGATAAAAGCAATGGCATCACAGAATTTGCGGGCAAATGGATGGAACTAGAAAACATCATCCTGAGCAAAATAGCCCAGACCTGGAAAGGGAAATATAATATGTAACACTTACAAGCAGATATTAGTTACTTAGTAAAGGATAATCACCATAAAATCCATAGACCCAGAGAGTTTAAGTAACGAAGAGTGATCTAAGGGAATCTATGGATCTTGGCTGGGAAGTGGACATAGACTAGATTATACAGATGGGAGGGGGTAAGTAAGAATGGATAGAGGAGGAATTGGGTGGGGGGTGTAAGGATACAGGAGTTCATGGAGAAATGACTGGAAATGGGTGAATTAAGAGAGTTGATGTAGAAACCTAGTGTAGTGAAAACTTCCTTGAACCTATGAGGTGACCTTAGGCAGGACTCCTTGTAATGGAGAATAAAGAACCTGAACCAACCATCTTCTGTAACCACATCAATGAGGAAATGATGTAAGGGCTGAAATCTGTGAGGATGGCAGTGAAATGCTGGCTCATGTAAATTGCACGGTTGTTGCTCATAAATTCACAATAGCTGTGACAGCCTGCAAAAAATAGATCAACTTAGATCTTTTCCCAGTCTGTAGGCTGTTATTTTGTTCTGATGAAAGTTCCCTTTGCTTTACACAAGCTTTTCAGCTTCAACAGGTCCCATATATTGGTTATTGATCTTAGAGCCTGTGCTGTTGATATTCTCTAGTAAAGGGAGTAGGGAAAATGAACTCAGTAGCTGGCTTTTGGATCATCTCCCCCGGGTGGGAGCAGACTTGCCAGGCCACAGAGGGACATGATGCAGCCGGTCCTGATGGGACCTGATGGGCTAGGGTCAGAAAAAAGGGGAGAAGGACCTCCTCTATCAGTGGACTAGGGTAGGGGCATAGGAAGAGAAAACGGAGGGTGTGTGGGACTGGGAGGAGATGAGTGAGGAGGCTACAGCAGGGATACTAAGTGAATAAACTGTAATAAGTAATAAATAAAATTAAAAAAAATCAAGCCAGTAATTCTTCAGTGGATGAAAAAGGGACCCACATGCCCCCACTTGTGGCAGAAGAGCTATTGGCAGTTGATAGCTGCTGAGAATGGGATACTTTGGAGATATCCCTGCTGGTAGGATGACCATGCTCCATTGGATGACCACATAATTATATACATATAGAGAGTACTAATTGGACTCAGGTGGTTATTAATAAGAAAAAAAGTAGAACATAATGAAGATGAAGAATTGATAGAGAAAACTATGAAAAATCAGAGAGAAGTATTAATAGATAGATACAATCCAAATATATTTTCTCATTTATAAAATTTCCAAAGAGAGAATGAGTCAATTTTTATTTTTCTCTTTAGATCAAGTTTACATTTGACTAGATGCATGAATTAGAGATGGTTTAAAGTTAGGTTGCTTCTTCACTGTTACAATAAGGCACATTTATATAATGCTTATAAGAAAAAAATTATCTTTTAATTGTATCAGTGTGTTAGGCATGCTCAATATGTAACTTCAGCAAGACATTTCCAAAGTTCATTAGCCTCTTCTGGCTTCTACTCAACTTTGAACTTGTATCACCAGTTCTCTTTCCAGAAAATGTAAAGGCAAGAAACCTACTCTGAAAAACACATATTTTAATGTAACACATATTTTAATGTTTAGCGTTTTGACTTATGTGTATGAGTTGCTCATAGCTCTGATTAATAGAGATTTATTTCATTTCTTAATTTTCCAAAAGTATAAATCAAAAGAAAACTCATCCCTCTTTTTGATTCATTATTTAATTCTTGCTATATATATATATATATATATATATATATATATAAATGTTATGATTTATGAAGTAAAATATTTATTCTCATTTATCTTTCGTACATACAACTGGTGTTTATTCCAAATAAGGAAAGTAAAAATACAATAAAAATACCAATCTCACTGAGGGATTGGTTGGCCCATACAGTCACTGGTTGGGAGGTCCTGCTGAGTCCATACAGCCTCTGGCAGACCGAGGACCCAGAAGGATGGTACCTTGGATCTGGGACTCAGAAGGCTGGTAGAGTTGGCAGGCGCCACTGGGGAGCTAGGAGCCCTGCCTCTGCTGTCTTAGTCCCCAGGCAGTGAATTCTGTGTTAAGAATCTCTGGCACTGTAGCAGGCTCTGCTGAGAAGGAGGGAGGCCCGAAAACAGGAAGTGCAAGAAGTCCGAATATTCACCAATCTCCATCCCAGGAGAAGTCCTTGAGTGACCTGAATCTAAATGGACTCAGCTCATATGATGTCCTTCCTCATTCAGGAAGCCTCAATGTCTATTTTCTGGATTCAGCTGTCCCTCCTCTCACCAATTTTGGAATTTCAGATCCTTTGACTCTCAGATATGGTGCATACTGGTCTCTGCCATCTTGGATCTCCCCTTCTTAGAACTTTTATCAAAGAAAGGACTTGATTATTACAATGTATTTAATGTTTAAACAACCATGATGTTTAAGAAAATTACTTGAAAGACATTACACAGAACTCTAGTGTATTACTTGCACTGTGTTTGTTAAAACTTCCTCAGACTTTAAGGTTACATTTCTTTTAACTGTCCATCATTAAAACACACAGAGGAGAGATTACCTTTTGGGAGGATCCAAGTTGGCAACACTGGGAGGACACTCTTTCTAACCAACAGCACAGCAGGGTCTGCTCAGTGACCAACAGACTGAACTCTGGGCCCTAAAACACCAGTGATTGTGTTTCTCAGGTGAGAGGAAACCCCACAGTATGGGATTCAATTGGCTTCTGGTCACCCAGCTAAACCACAGAAGAGTTCCCAGGTCCTGCCAGGTGCTCAGTTGCCAGCCCAAAGTCTCTCACTAACACATTCTGTTCACTGTCCCAGACTGAACTGTGGGCCCCACAGCACCATAGACTGGAATTTTCAGTCAGTAGAATACCCCATGGTGCAGGAAGTGATCAGGGCCGACCTTAGGTCATCCAGACAATCCTTGGAAAAGTATCCAGGTCCTGAGAGCGCCCAGCCACCAGCCCTGAGTCCTGCCTGCACACCTGACTCACCATCCAAGACAGAAATGAGGGCCCCAGGGCAGCAGAGACTGAGTTTCTCAGTCTGGTGGAAGCCCATAGTGAGGGGAACAGCAGATCTGATCTTAGAGCACTCAGCCAACAACATTCCCCCCAAAAAAATGTTCTCCAGAAAAAAATCCTGAGTTATTGCAGGGGCCCAGGAACATAGTTGCCAGCAAGGCAGAGCCTCGTGCCTATGCCTGTATACTCTACTTGCAATCCCAGATTGAACTGCAGACCCTAAAACACCACAGACTCAGGGAAAACATCAGGTCTAACCCTCAGTACACCCAGCTCCAGAAAAGTTTCTGGATTCTCATAGGCTCTAGGCTCTGGCCTTCTACTGGACACATGAGTGCTATGCTCACCTGCCATTTATTACTGCTAGGGTACTGGAACAAACAGCTCTAACCTCAGTCCTACAAACACCTGATAGCCATTGGAGCAGCCCTCAGATACTGTTCCAAGTTGTGACCAGTTATATCTAGCTAAAGTGAGAAAGCCTTGGCACTCCTTGGTTCTTCATTAGGGCTGTGCCCATCAAATACAGCTTAAAAGCAACAGCGGCAGCTCACTAAGTTCAGAGCAAGAAACCCAGCAGAAGGACAGCCATCTCCAGGACTTTTCCCTATGAGAGGAGAGCCTTCCTGAACACAACAGACACAGGTCCATATGCCTTGGGTGAACTGTGACAATTCCAGAGAAGCACCACTATTCATTTGACCATACTAAAAAAGCTGAGGAGATCTCCTTCAGAACCCTGCTAAGGGGATTCACCCACCCCAGGACTCCAGCAGGCACCAGAAATTAAGAGACAACATCTGAGACGAACAAATGGATAGAGGCCAGCTTAAAAGCACAAACAAATGAACAAACAAAAGGCAAAGCAGTATGGCATCCCCAGAACCCAGTTATTCAGAGGCAAGTAGCCATGGACAACCTAAACATAAGTGAAATTTAAAAAGATGACCTTAAATCTATGCTTATTAAGAGGTTAATGGAGGAAAAAATTAAAATGTGTAAAGAATCAGAGGAAGATAAAATCAAATAGACTATGGCCATCTGTAAAGAAATACAGGAAGATACAGCCAAACAGATTGTGGCTTTCAGAGAGAAAATGATTAAACCACTGAAAGAAATAAAAGAAACAGAAGAATGTTCAAACAAACCGGTGAAGGAACTGAAGAAAAAAATACGAAAATGTAGTTAGACAGGTGAAGGAAATCAAGAAAACGGTTCAAGATCTGAAGATAGAATTGGAAAAATTAAAGAAAACACAAAAAGAAAAAATCAAGGAGAGGGAGAACTTAGGAAAGAAAACAGGAACTTCAGAGGTAATCATAACCAACAGACCACAAGACATGAAAGAAAGAATCTCAGGTGTAGGATACAATGGAAGAAATCAATGTATCTGTCAAAGAAAATGATAATTCAAAAAAATTCCTGACACAAACCATCCAAAAAATCCAAAACAACATAAAAAGATAAAACTAAAGAATAATAGGAATAGAGGAAGTTTCCCATCTCCAAGGCCCAGAAAATATTTTCAACAAAATAATAGAAGAAAATTTCCCCAACAAAAAAGAGAGGCCTATAACCATACAAGAGACCTACAGAACACCTAATAAATTAGACCATAAAAGAAAATCCTCCTGCCACATAATAATCAAAACAGTAAGTATACAGAACAAAGAAAAAAACGCTAAAATCTGCAAGGGAAAAAAGGCAAGTGACATATAATGGCAAACCCATCAGAATCAAACCTGACTTCTTAACAAAGACTATGAAAGCCAGAAAGGCTTGGAAGGATATAAAGCAGACCGTAAGAGAACACAGATGTCAGCCCAGGCTACAATACCCAGCAAAACTCTCAGTCCTCATAGAAGGAGAAAACAAGATAATCAACGTCAAAAACAAATCTCAAGAATACCTACACACAAATCCAGTGTAAAATAAGACACTAGAAGGAAAAAATACAACCCAAGAAAACTGACTATTTTCAAGTAAACACAGGAAATAACCTCACTACAGCAAAACGAAAAGTAGCCAAACACAAAAACACATTACCACAGCCAACAGCAAAATCAAAGCATCTAACAGCCACTGGTCATTAATCTCCCTCAACATCAAGGGACTCAATTCTCCAAAAACAAAACGAAACGAAACAAAACAAAACAAAACAAAACAAAACAGACTAACAGAATGCATGCATAAATAAGATCCAACAATCTTTTGTATACAAGAAACAAACCTAAGTCACAAAGATAGACATTACCTCACAGAAAAGGTCTGGAAGATAGTTTCCCAAGCAAATGGACCCAAGAAGCAAGCAGGAGTCACCATTCTAATGTCTAATAAAATGGACTTTCAAACAAAATTAATAAAAAGAGATAGGGAAGGATAGCTCATACACATCAAGGGAAAATTCCACCAGGAAGACATCACAATCCTGAAGATCTATGCCCCAAATAAAAGATCACCTACATTTGTAAAAGAAACATTAATAAAACTTAAACCACACATAGATCCCCCACACATTAATATTGAAAGAAATTAACACTTCACTCTCAACAAAGGACAGGTCAACAAAACAGAAATTAAACAAAGAAACAATAACTCTAACAGAAATCATGAATCAAATGGACCTAATAACTACAGAACACAAACTCAAAAGAATTTACATGCTTCTCAGCACCTCATGGAATTTTCTACAAAATAGACCTTGTAGATGGTCACAAAGCAAACCACAACAAATACAAGAAGATTTAAATAATCCCTTATATACTATCTGATCACCATGAACTAAAGCTGGACCTCAAAAATAGCAGAAATAGCAAAAAGACTACACACACATGGAAACTGAACAACTTACTACTTAATAACAGCTGGGTCAGGGAAAAAATAATGAAAGAAATTAAAGTCTTCCTAAAATTCAATGAAAATGAAGGCACAACATGCCCAAACTTGTGGGAAACAATGAAAGCAGTGCTAAGAGGAAAGTTCATAGCACTAAGTGCCTTCAAGAAGAAATTCAAAACTTCTAAGTTAAGCACTTAATGGCTTACCTGGAAGACCTGGGGGGGGGAACAAAGCAGACACAGCAAAGAGGAGTAACACATCTGGAAATAATCAAACTCATGGCTGAAATCAATAAATAAGAAACAAATAAACTATTCAAAGAATCAATGAAATCAAGAGCTGGATCTCTGAGAAAATCAACCAGATAGACAAACACATAGCCAAAGTAAATAAAGGGCAGAGAACACCATATAAATCAGCAAAATCAGAAATGGAATGGGGAACATAATGACTGAGAGTGAGGAAATCGAAATAATCATTAGGTCTTATTTCAAAAGTCTACACACCATGAAATTTGAAAATCTAAATGAAATGAACAATTTTTTGATTGATTCTACTTACCAAAGCTGAATCAAGACCAGGTAAATCAATTAAATAGTCCTATGTCCCTTAATGAAATAGAAGCAGTCATCAAAAAATCTCACATCCCAAAACAGCCCAGGTCCAGATGGTTTCAGCACAGAATTGGTCCAGAACTAAAAAGAAGAGCTAACACCAATACTCTCCAAACTATTCTGCAAAATAGAAACAGAAGCAATACTACCAAACACATTGATGAAACCATATTCACCTTGGTACCTAAATCTCACAAAGACCCAACAAAGAAAGCAAACTCCTGGCCAATATCCCTTAAAATATGGATGCAAAATTACTCAACAAAATACTTGCAAACTAAATACAAGAACACATCAAAGATATCATCCACTATGACCTAGAAGGCTTCATCCCAGGTATGCAGGTGTGGTTCAATGTAAAGAAAGCCATCAATGTGATTGTCATATAAACAAACTGAAACAAACAAACAAACAAAAAAAACACATGATAATGTCCTTAGATGCTGAAGAAATTATTTGACAAAATCCAACATCCATTCAAGTTTAAGGTCTTGGAAAGATTAGGGATACTAGGCACATTCCTAGCTAACATCAAACTAAACAAAGAGAAACTGAAAGCGATTCCACTGAAATCAAGAACAAGGAAAGGCTGCCCATTCTCCCCTTATCTCTTCAACATAGTTCTTGAAGTCCTTGCTAGAGCAAAAAGAAAATTAAAGAAAATCAAGGGGATACAAATCGGAATGGAAGAAGCCAAATTATTATTATTTGCAGATGATATGATAGTATACTTGAGTGACCATAAAATTCTACCAGGGAACTCCTACCATTGATAAACACCTTCAGCAAAGTGACTGGATACAAAATTAACTAAAAAATCAATAGCTCTCCTATATACAAAAGACAAAAGGTCTGAGAAAGAAATTAGGGAAAAAAAAAAAAAAACACCCTTCCCAATAGCCACAAAGAACATAAACTATCTTGGTGTGATCCTAACCAAACAAGTCAAAGACTTGTATGAAAAAAAAAAAATCCAGTCTCTGAAGAAAGAATTAGAAGAAGATATGAGAAGATGGAAAGATCTCCCATGCTCATGGCTTGGCAGGATTAACATAGTAAAAATGGCCATCTTACCAAAAGCAATCTACAGATTCAATGCAATTCCCAGCAATTCTTTACAGACCTGGAAAGAAAAATTCTCAACTTCATATGGAATAACAAGAAACCCAGAATTGCTAAAACAATCCTCTATAATAAAAGATCTTCTGGAGGTATCTCCATCCCTGATCTTAAGTTGTACTATAGAGCAACAGTTTAAAAAACTGCGTGGTACTGGCATAGAAACAGAATGGTGGATCAATGGAACTGAACAGACGACCCAGAAATAAACCCACACACGTATGGACACTTGGTTCTTTTACACAGATGCAAAACCACACAATGGAAAAAAAGACAGCATCCTTAACAAATGGTGCTGATGTAACTGGATATCTACATGTAGAAAAATGCAAATAGATCCATACTTACAACCCTGCACAAAACTAAAGTCCAAGTGGATCAAAGACCTCAATATAAAACCAGAAACTAAATAAAACTAAACTAAACGTGTTAGAAGAAAAAGAGGGGCAGAGCCTTGAACTCGTTGGCACAGGAGACAACTTCCTGAACAGAATACCAATAGCACAAGCTCTAAGAGCAACAATCAATAAATGGGACCTCAGGAAACTCAAATGCTTCTGTAAAGCAAAGGACACTGTCCTCAGAACAAAATGACTGCCTAAAGTTTGGGAAAGGATGTTCAACAAGCTTACATCTGACAGAGTGCTGAGAAACACCTTAAGCAGAGTGGTTGGATAAAAAATTAACTCAAAAATCAGTAGCCTTCCTGTATACAAAAGACAAATGGTTTGAGAAAGAAATTAGGGAAACAATACCTTTTACAATAGCCTCAAATAACATAAAGTACCTTGGTGTGTCTGTAACCAAGCAACTGAAATACTTACATAAACAAAATTTCAAGTCTCTGAAGAAAGAAACTGAAGAAGATTTTAAAATATAGAAAGATCTTTAAGGCTCGTGGATATGAAGTATTAATAAAGTAAAAATAACCAAAAGCAATATACGGAGTCAATGCAATTCTTATCAAAACACCAAAAAAATTCTTTAGAGACCATGAAAGAACAAGCCTTAATTTCATATGGAAAAACAAAGCCCCAGATTGCTAAAATAACCCTGTAAAATAAAAGATCTTCTGGAGATATCACTGTCCTTGATCTCAAGCTGTACTATAGAACAACAGTAATAAAAAATTGCATAGTACTAACATAGAAACAGAATGGTAGATCAATGGAATGGAGTCAAAGACCCTGAAATAATTCAGCACTAAAACCATCTGGCCCTGAGCATTTTTGTTGGGAGACTTTTAGTTTCTGCTTCTATTTCAATATGGGTTATAGGGCTGTTTAAATTGCCACTCTCACATTAATTCAATTTTGGTATATAGAATTTACTGAGAAAATTATCCATTTCTATTAGCACTGAAGGACACAGAAGGTTTTGTTAAGCTCAATCATAAAGTAAAGAGAAAAAACGCAATGAGTAAAATTAGAGAGTAAAAATGGAACAAGTCAGTAGCCTCATGTTCTTATGTGGATTTAAATTAGAAATAGTCTATATATGTGGTAGGGTATTGAGAAATTGAAATTTTCAGGGTTAGAGAGAAAAAGAAAGAAAAATTGGAGGCTTCAAGACAGAAAGAGATTGAACCCTCAGTTCCTCCCAAAGAGTTATATGTACCTCCTAATAATAATTTCTTGTTAGAAGAACACTTCCAGGACAACTTAGATCCTGATGAGGGTGCAGAGTTAGAAGAAGAACAAGCTAGGCAGAAAGAAGAAGATATAACTGAGTTTTATGGCTTTGAAGTTCTATAACAACCTGATTGACATGGCAATATAGTGAGAGTCCATGCACCTATATCTTTTAAACTATTAAAAGACACTGTCGTCAAAACCAAACGACAGCCTACAGACTGGGAAAGGATCTTCACCAACCCTATATCTGACAGAGGGCTGATATCCAGAATATATAAAGAAATAAAGAAGTTAAAAAGCAATAAATCAAGTAATGCGATTAAAAAATGGGGTACAGAGCTAAACAGAGAATTCTCTTAGAGGAATATAGAATGGCAGAGAAACACTTAAAGAGATGCTAAACTTCCTTAGCCATAAGAGAGATGCAAATGAAAACAACACTGAGATTTCACCTTACACCCATCAGAATGGCTAAGATGAATAATTCAAGGTACAATACATGCTGGAGAGGTTGTGGAGAAAGGGGAACCCTCCTCCACTGCTGGTGGGAATGTAAACTGGTACAACCACTTTGGAAATCAATGTGGTGCTTTCTAAGACAATTAGGAATAGTGCTTCCTTAAGATCCAGCTATACCACTCTTAGGCATATACCCAAAATTTGCTTAAGTGCTCAACAAGGACATTTGCTCAACCATGTTTGTAGCAGCTTTATTTGTAATAGCCAGACCTGTAAACAGCCCAGATGCTCCTCAAGGGAGGAATGGATACAGAAATTGTGGTATTTTTACACAATGGAATACTACTCAGCAATTAAAAACAAGGAAATCATGAAATTTGCAGGCAAATGGTGGGAATTGAAAAGGATCATTCTGAGTGAGGTATCCCAGAAGTAGAAAGACACATGGTATATACTCATTCATATAGTCCTATAAGATATGATAAACATAATGAAATCTATACACATAAAGAAGATAAACAGGAAAGAGGACCCGGGATAAGATGATCAATTCTCTCTTAGAAAGAGAAATGGGAGGTGCATTGGATGTAGGAGAAAACAAGTAACAAGACAGGAGCCTACCGCACAGGGTCCCTGAAAGACTCTACCTAGCAGTGTATCAAAGCAGACACTAAGGCTCATAACCAAACCTTTGGCAGATTGCAGGGAATCATATGAAAGAAGGAGGAGTTAGTATGACGTGGAAAGGATAGGAGCTCCACAAGGACTGGCACAAGGGTCTTTTCTGAGACTGACACTCCACCAAGGACCATTTATGGATATAACCTAGAACCTCTGCTCAGATGAATCCTGGGGAACTCAGTAACCAATTGGTTTCCCATAGTAAGGGGTACAGAGACTATTTCTGACAGGAACTCAATGGTAGGCTCTTTGACCTCCCCACCCCCCAAGGGAGGAGCAGTCCTGCTAGGCCACAGAGGAGGACTTTGCAGCCTGTCCTAAAGATACCTGATAAAACAGGGTCAGATGAAAGGGGAGGAGGTCCTTCCCAATCAGTGGACTTGGAAAGGGGCAGGGAGAAGATGATGGACAGAAGGAGGGTTTGTGAGGGAATGAGGGAGCAGGATACAGCTGGGAGACAGAGTTAATAAAATGTAACTAATAATAAAAATTAATAAATAAAATAAAAGAAAAGAATTGAAAACTGCATGCTCTCAATATGGTCCTACTGTACCTTTTACTTAAGCTCTGTTAGAGTCCTTATCTATTGAGGGCTTCTGCCCTAGGTACTAGAAGCAATTGGCAAGAGAGTGTTTAAAACAAGAGCAATTGTTAAGATCTTTAGGAATAGTACTTCCTCAAGTTTCAGCTACACCACTCCTAGGCATATAACCAAAATATTCTCAAGTACACAAGGAAATTTGCTCAACCATGTTCATAGAAGCTTTATTTGTAATAGCCAGAACCTGGAAACAACACAGATGTCCCTCAACTGAGGAATGGATACAAAAATTGTGGTACATTTACACAATAGAATACTACTCAGCAATTAAATACAAGGAAATCATAAATTTGCAAACAAATAGTGGGATCTAGAAAATATCATCGTGAGTGAGGTTGAGCATGATAAATTCTGTTGGTGAGTTAATAAAAATTAAAAACTATATATGTATATGGATACTAGATACATAAATATACAGCATATGATTTTATTTAAACAGATATTATTCCTTGTGGTTTCTTTTTCAAAAATTCTTAATTTCATTTTTTTTGCCTCCTTACTTCTTTCTTTATTGACCTACATACTTTCTTAACTAAAGTCCATTCTGATTGTTTTCAGTTTCACCATTCATATCACTTGTATTCTATTATTTTCCCCTCTACAACTGAAATTTGTGTGAGCAGAGACATGAGTATGAAGGGTGGATCTGTAGGGAGGGTGAATATAGTCAAAGGAATTTGCGTAAACAATAAAATTTTATGTAAAAATAAATGCATAAGCCTTTTTTGTATTGATGATCTAATGCCTAGAAAATATTGGGTTTTTTTTTGAAGAGAGACTTAGGAATTGTTTTTGAAATACACACTCTCTTTGAATTTCAACATGACTCCATGCTAATTTCTGTTGGCACATACTATGTGAAATCTCAACTGACCATATAAGACAAATACAGTTTTGACAAGCATTAAGCAAACATACAAAGAAAAAAACAAACAAACAAAACATTGATTTCAGTGATGACTAGTATACATAAACATATTGAATATGTATGTGGAACATTTTTGTGGATGAACATTATGCAATTCTGGAAATGGTGGAATTAATTATATATATTTAAATAGAAGTTACATCATAGGTCTACTTTTCTACAAACCACATTACGATCAGCAATGGTTTATTCTAAACATACTCCATTGAAATAGTCAAATGCCTCCTATGTCTTTTTCAAATTAGAGAAGTTTCACGTTCTTTCTGAAAATATTTTAACACATCAGTGAAATTACAATATATAATGTTATACAGATGAATAAACAAAGTTAAAAGAATAAGTCATTTAACTAATTTTAATTGCTTAATCATTTTATTGTGGTTTCTTTTTTCTTACTATATTAATATATGTTAATAGTGATTATATATGTATGCTATATATTATGTATCACTTACTAACAAACAAATATGATTGTCTAATAATCTTATCATTCTTCTACCTTCATGATTGTTTTGAAGAATATTTTAGCTAATGAAAATTAAATAAATAACAGAGTTGATGGTACAGAATGGTGTACTAATAGTAGTGGATATTTTATAAAAATTTTTATCCTTTAGTTCTTCTTACTGTTCAATCACATGGATAGTTATTATCTGCTCTATAAAATGTCATTGTCCTTTTTTTGCTGATTTTGCAAAAATGAAACAGGCATAACTTTTATAACATGAAGGTTTTTCTTGTTATGCTTAAAATATTTAGATTGGATATTGTATCAAGCCTGTCTTAAAATAAACCCGAACATCACCACAGTAACTTAAAAAAATAATTTATTAAATTATTGAAAATACAGTTATTTAAAAAGTGAAGAAATTGTTAGGAAATGAGCATATTACTGACAAGTATGAAAAACACATACCTTCCCAAAGTGATGATTTATATTGATTCTTAATTAAAAGCTACTTCTTTTGCTGAAGCACAGAATAGGCTTTCCTTTGTTCTCAGAGAAAAATCATCAAATATTAACTAACATTCAATAAAAGTATTATCTCCTAATTATTTTTTCAAAATCTCTAATAGTTTCTCTAAATCCGTAAGTATATGAAATATATTTATAAATATTTTTCTTTTAACTTTCATGAATACTCTGATGAAAATTAGTTTCTTATATTTAGTAAATTTAAGGATGAATTTTAAAGTTTTCAAGAAACCTTCATTAACAATTTCTGTCCTTGATTATTTTCATTATTTTTAAATTATAGATTCATGTAAAGCAATATTTATACACACATTTATATATACACTCAACTTACAGATTTACACATAAGACAAATATGTTTATGTTATTCGTTAGAATCTTCATTTCATAAGCTTATTGCATTATCCTGGTGTTCAATGAAATTCACATATTGGAAAAGCCATAAAATAATATTTCATAGAAATGTATCATTTGCTTATTTTTAAAGGAATTAATGCTCAACTAAAAGGAGACTTGATGGTGTTCAATCAGAGGACTGACCTCATGCAGAAGCAAATTGATACCCTATGGCAAATCGCTCAACTTGGCTGTCAATGGAAGTATGCTGGACTTTGTGTCACTAGCATACAATATGAGAATGTTTCCCGTGCTGCAAATCTGTCTAAACAATTGTCTAGCTATATTTTAGGTAATGGGACTGAAGAATTCAATACTATGATGGAGCAGCTGAGAGTGGCCATTGTTACGGCAAATTCTACCAGAGTGGACTCAGGAGTAGCCACAGGAGTATCATCATGGATTGCTGCAGCCATGAATCATCTGAAGGAATGGGCGGGCATGGGAGCATTAGCAGGCCTTCTGGTGTTGGTCGCCTTGGTTTGCCTGTGGTG
>REGO01000619.1:528990-597905 GCA_010120015.1 Rhombomys opimus
GAGAGGCATTCATGCAGAAAGGGGGGGAGGGTGGGACCGGGAGGGGAGGAGGGAGGGACTTATGGGGGGATACAAAAGGAATAAAGTGTATTTAATAAAAGTTAAATAAAAAATTTAAAAAAAAAGAAATGTATCATTTGCTTATTTTTAATCAACAACACCAAAATAAAACTTGTTACAAAATATTTTCATAAAGCTATCCTATGCAGAGCCACTTATCTAGTTAATGATGATCTTACTGACGAATTTCTAGATGGTGGTGTACACATATCACCATTTTCTTCCTAATTAATGTGAGTTATTGAATAATATCAAGTACACATGCATAATGTATTTGAGTGCACTTTTTTCACTTTTGAAGATGATGCACATTTAGGTGTATAGAATAATTTTATATAATCGTTTTGTCTCCTTAAAAGATAAATGTGTCCTTAAAATATTTTCCGAAACAGGGTGGTGGATTGTTTTATTTAATCATTTTAAAAAGAACTGGTGAAATAGCTTTTTTTGCTATGACAAAATGTAATTTTTTCACTGGCAATTTATGGTTTTCTATGTTTGTTTGTTTATTTTTGAAACTGCAATTTAATTATAACATTTCTATGCTCCCTTCCCTCCTTTCAAACCTCCCTACCCTCTTTCAAATTTATAGGCTCTTTTCTTCATTTTATTATCCCATATATATATATATATACATATATATATATGTATATATATATATATATATATGCATATATATACATATATATGTGTGTGTGTTTAAACACATCTACATACATATTAATATATTAATTTTTCTAAATATAAATAGTTGAGTTACATATATGCTTTCATAGCTGATAAGTTGGCACTGCCCTGCCAATTGTACTCTTCTCTGGGAAGGACCACCTTTCCTGTTCCAAGCTTCACTCACTTATCTACAGTTCTGAGTGTAAAGTTGAGAGATTGTTAACTCTTCCTCATCTAATTTACCCTGTTTTTTGGAGTCTTCCTTATTCAGCTCATATTTTGGTAATCATGTTAGTGAAACATTATAGGTGTAGCTTCTGATGTTACTGGGAGATACAATCTCATTCTGAACTATCTGATCTTCTGGCTCTTATACTACTTACACCATGACTTCTACAATGTGCACTGAGTCTTATGTGTGAGCTATTTTGTAGATATACCCATTGTGACTGGGCTCTATAACTCTCTTCTCTCATTGGTTGTCGTTTCCCATAGAGGTCTTCTTCCATTACAATAATATATTTTCTTGATATGGGGATGAAGAATACAGTTATTTGTAGGTTTAAGGACAAATGTTTATAGATTGTTGTTAGGGATTATGTTGGCTTAGTAAATTTATGCTAGTAGACTTTTCACAAATATAAAAATAACAGAGAAATTCTCACATGATGTCTTCTTTGAGAACTGAGAAAATTTGGTTGAATTGATGACAGATAAAACTGGGTATTTATATAGTTTGTGGCAGCTGTGCTCACCACTACATCATCACCAATGCTCATGTTCATTTTTAACCTAGAACCCATTGTTGCTAGAGTCAAATTTAATTATTGCACATGATAAAATAAGATAATATGCATAAGAGGAGCACTTAATGTGGTAGCTTAATGTATCTCCACGCTGTATCTTATTTGTGTATGGAATATCTCAAAATTAACTATTATTTTGTTGTTTGCACTCATGTAGTTTGAATCATTCTTTAAGAGACTTTGCAAATGCAAGCTTCATTATCCCGTGGATCCTTTGATAGTAGAGTTTTGGTTTACATGGCCTTGTGTGAAATTTGTAGCTTAAGGTAAGAAAATTTCTCAAATTCTTGTATGACACATATTGCTCAAGGTTTGTAAAGACTTCTAAAACAGCTGAATGTGAACACAAATTCTGAAAGTAGTGCTTTGGTTTTCTCTGGGTCAAATGGAAGGGGAGGAAGACCTCACCTATCAGTGGACTAAGGGAAGAACATAGAGGGAGAAGAGGGAGGGATTGTGGGATTGGGAGAAGAAGAGGGAGGGGGACAAAGCTGGGATACAAGAATAAATTGCAAAAAATAATTTAAAAGGAATGCTTTAGAAACTGTAGGTTAGAATATGCAGCTCATGGGCTTATTCTTACATATATCAATACTCCTTTATTGAGAAAATGTAATTCCAGAATTCTGGGAAACATGCAGAATTAATAAAATTGTGAAAGAAAGTTACCGATAGCACTAGCACAGTAAGTGTACTGAACCGTTTTTCACTGCATCACCATTTTTATTCCTAAATAATAATTTGTTACCATTGTAGAGCTTCCAATACTGACCATTTGGGGAATAAAAATATTAAATTACTTAGACAAAATAAACCTTAATTAATAGCTTTCTTTTCTCTACAACTCATTGGTTCATAAAATGTGTTTATCTTTGAATCCTCAATGAAATATATGAGAAGGTTCTCTTTATAAGATTTATAAATAAAAAACAAATGAATTACACAACATTTTAAAATTTTTTCAAGGTCTCCAATATTCTGAGCTATATCTGAAGACATTCACCAAACTCACCATTATGTACTTATTTATAGAGAGTAAATTGTCAGTACTGTTTTTGTACATGGGCTGAGCTCAAAAGACACTGGAATTTATGATCTGTGTCCAAATATTTAAAACTATATCAGCCAGTACTAGGTATTTTATGCAAAAAGGAAACCATCTTTTTTTGTTTTCTTAAGAATAAAATAGTGCTGTTTTATTCAGATACTACACTTAAAGATGAATAATTTCAAGAGTCTACTAAAATCATGTCATTTCATGTTTGTATTTTCTGAGAAATTAATATCCTCAAGATGGATATTTTAATTCTACTTTTCACCATACTTTGAAAACATTTGATATGTAGAAAAACTCCTTAGCTAATCATGTGGTGTAATCACACTTCAAAATATCTGCTCTTAATTAAATCTGATGAAAAATGATTGGATATTGAGTCTCATGAATGTTGATTTGCTAGCTAAAGTTTATTCTTTTTGAAGCAAGGAATAAAGCAATCAAGTAATTATTTTAGCTAGTATTATGCTTACCTAGGGGAGTCTAATTTTAAATTTTCTGATAAAGAAAGACAGGAGTTGAATATCAATTAGAAAAAAAATTCTTGTTATTAAAGCAGATTACTTAAAATGAATTAAAATTTATTATTATTATTATCATCATCATCATTTTTAAAAATTATTAACTTTGTATCCCAGCTGTAGCTTCCTTCCTCATCTCCTCCCATCCCCACCATCCCTCCCTTTTGGTCCCTCTGACCCTCTCCTAGTACACTGATAGGGGAGGTCCTCCTACCCTTCTATCTGACCCCAGTCTGTCAGCTCTCATCAATAGTGTTTAGAGTCTCTTTCTCTGTGGCCTAGTCAGGGCACCTGGCAAGGGGGAGGTTATCAGAGAGGAGGCAGTCTAGTTTATGTCACAGACTACCCTACTCCCCTTGGGCTAAATCAGAGCACAAGATCTAGGTCCTTTCCATGCATAGTCCTTGGTTGATTCATTAGTCTCTGCAGGTACCCCTGGGCCCAATTTTTTGGGGGCTCTGTTATCCTACTTGTGGAGCTCCTGTATCCTCCAGGTCTTTCTACCTGCCTCTTCTTCCATAAGATTCTGTCTACAGTTTGGCTATGAGTCTCAGCATTTACTTCTATACCCTGACGGGTAGAGTCTTTCAGAGGCCCTCTCTGGTAGACTCCCATCCTGTTCCTTGTCTTCTTCTACTTATGATGTCTACCCTGATTGCACTTCTGAATGAGCATTAAGCCTCTTCCCTAGCATACTCCTTGTTATTTATCATTTTTACAACTATAGTTTTTAGCATTTTCTCCTATATTATATGGCTAATATCATATCCACTTATAAGTAAGTATGAACAATGTGAATACTTCTACTTCTGGGCTACCTCATTCAGGAAGATCTTTTCTAGTTCCCACCATTTGCTTGAAAACTTCACGGATTTTTTGTTGTTGTTGTTGTTTTTAATTGCTGAGTAGTACCATTGTGCAAATGCACAATAATTTCTGTATCCATTCTTCAGTTGAGGGACCTCTAGGTTGTTTCTAGATTCTGGCAATTACAAATAAAGCTGTTGTGAACAGAGTTGAACAAATGTCCTTGTTGAATGGTGGAGTACTCTTGAGGTAGCACTATTTCTAATTTCCAGAGAAAGAGCCAGATTAATTTCCTAAGTGATTGTACAAGTTCCCACCAACAATGGAGGAGGGTTCACCTTTCTGCACAACCACTCCAGCATACCTCATCCCCTGAGTTTTTGATATTAGACATTCAGACCTGTATAAATTGGAATCTGAGTGGGGTTTTTTTTGTTGTTTGTTTGTTTTGATATGCATTTACCTGATGATTATGGATGTTGAGCATTTCTTTTTATTTAAGTAAAATTTTAAATTTTATATTAATTGCAGTTTATTCATTCTGTATCTCAACTGTAGCCCCCTTCTGATTCCCTCCCAACCCCCCTCACTCCCTCATTTCCTCCCATGCCCCTCTCCAAGTCCACTGATAAGGGAAGTCCTCCTCAATTTTCCATCTGACCCTAGCTTATCAGGCCTCATCAGGACTAGCTGCATTGTCCTCCTCTGTGGCCTGACAAGTCTTCTCCCATGACAGGGGGAGAACTAGTCACTGAGTTGATGTCAGACAGAGTCCCTGTTCCACTAACTAGGGGACCTAACTGGATACTGAGCTGCAATGGGCAACATCTGAGCAGGGGTTCTGGGTTATATCAATGAATGGACCTTGGTTGAGTATCAGTGCCAAAAAATACCACTGTGCCCATGTATTTTGGTTCTGTTGATATCCTTGTGGAGCTCCTGTACTCTCTAGGTCTTACTATCTCCAAACTCTTTCATAAGATGTCCTTCACTCTGCCCAAAATTTGTTTGTACTTCTCAGGATCTGCTTTGATACACTGTTGGGTAGAGTCTTTCAGAGGCCCTCTGCAGTAGGCTCCTGTCCTGTTTCTTGATTTCTCATTCTTCCAATGTCCATCCTGTTTGTCTTCCTGAGTGAGGATTGATCATCTTACCCAGAGTCCTCCTTCTTGCTTAGCTTCTTTATGTGTACAGATTTTAGTATGTTTATCCTATATTATATGTCTAGTATCTACTTATAAGTGAGTATATACTGTGTGTGTCTTTCTGCTTCTGGGATATCTCATTCAGGATGATCTTTTATAGATCCCACCATTTGCCTGCAAATTTCATGATTTCCTTGTTTTTAATTGCTGAGTAGTATTCCGTTGTGTAAATGTACACAATTTCTGTATCCATTCCTCAGTTGAGGGACATCTGTGTTGTTTCTAGGTTCTGGATATTATGAATAAAGCTTCTATGAACATGGTTGAAAAAATGTCTTTTTTGTGTACTTGAGCATATTTTGGATATATGCTTAGGAGTGGTATAGCTGGATCTTGAGGAAGCACTATTCCTAATTGTCAGAGAAAGCACCAGATAATTTCCAGAGTAGTTGTACAAGTTTACATTCCTACCAGCAGTGGAGCAGGATTCCCCTTTCTCCATATCCTCTCCCACATGTGTTGTCACTTGAGTTTTTGATTTCAGCCATTCTGCTGGGTGTAAGGTGAAGTTTCAGGGTTGTTTTGATTTCATTTCCCTGGATAACTAAAGACAAGGACATTGAACATTTCTTTAACTGTTTCTCTGCCATTCTATATTTCTTTATGGAGAATTCTCTGTTTAGTTCTGTTCCCCATTTTTAATTAGATTACTTAATCTGTTGCTGTTTAACTTCTTCAGTTCTTTATATATTTCTGGATATTAGCCCTCTGTCAGATATATGGTTGGTGAGGATCCTTTACCAGTTTGTAGGCTGTCGCTTTATTCTGATGACAGTGTCCTTTGCTTTACAGAAGCTTTTCAGTTTCATGAGGTCCCATTCATTCATTGTTGCTCTTAGAGCCTGTGCTATTGATGTTCTGTTCAGGAAGTTGTCTCCTGTGCCAATGAATTCAAGGCTTTTCCCCACTTTTTCTTCTAACAGATTTAGTGTGTCTGGTTTAATGTTGAGGTCTTTGATCCTCTTAGACTTTAGTTTTGTGCAGGGTGATTAATATGGATCTATTTGCAGTTTTCTACATGTAGATATCCAGTTAGAGCAGCACCATTTGTTGAAGATGCTGTCTTTTTTCTATTGTATGGTTTTGGCTTCTTTGTCAAAAATTAACTAACTGTAGAATTGTGGGTTTATTTCTGGGTCTTCTATTCAATTCCATTGAGCCAACATTTTGTTTCTCTGCAAGTACCATGCAGTTGTTGTTGCTATAGATCTGTAGTACAGCTTCACATCAGGGATGGAGATAACTCCAGATGATCTGTTGTTGTAGAGGATTATTAGCAATTTCGGGCTTTGTTTTCCATATATATTTGAGATTTTTTTTCAAGTTTTATAAAGAATTGTGTTGGTATGTTATTTGGAATTACATTGAAACTTTGGATAGTTTTAGGCAGGATGGCCATTTTAACTATGTTAATCCTAATGATCCATGATCATAGGACATCTTTCCATCTTCTCATATCTTCTTTGATTTCTTTCTTCAGAGACTAAAAGGTTTTTTGTTTTTGTTTTTGTTTTTGTTTTTGTTTTTTTTCAAACAGGTCTTTCACTTGCTTGGTCATAGTAACACCAATGTACTTTATGTTATCAGTAGATATTGTGAAGTGTCTTGTTTCCCTAACTTCTTTTTCAGCACTTTTATCTTTTGTATATACGATGACTACTGATTTTCTTAATTTATTTTTGTATCCAAGCAATTTGCTGAACGTGTTTATCATATTAAGGAGTTCTCTGGTTGAACTTTGGGGGACCCTCATGTATATTATCATATCATCTGCCAATTGTTATACTTTGATTTCTTCCTTTTTGAATTTTATCCCCTTGATTTTTTTTTAGGTGTGTTATTGCTCTAGCAAGGACTTCCAGTCCTATATGGAAGAAATGCAGAGAGTGGGCAGTCTTGCCTTGTGCCTGATTTCAGTGGGATTGATTTAAATTTCTCACAATTTAGTGTGATGTTGTCTATAGGCTTAAAGTTTATTGTCTTTACTATGTTTAGGTATGTTCCTTTTATCCCTGATTTCTCCAAGACTTTAAACATTGATTTTATCAAATGTATTTTCAGCGTCTAAAAGTGATGATCATGTGTTTTTTCTCCTTCAGTTTGTTTATATGGTGGATTACATTGATGGATTTCTTTATACTGAATCACCCTTTCATACCTGGGATGAAGCCTACTTGGTCAGAGTTGATGATATCTTTTATGTGTTCTGGGATTTCATTTACAAGTATTTTAGTGAGTATTTTTGCATCGATGTTCATAAAAGAGACAGGTCTGAAGTTTTTCTTTTTTGGTTGGGTCTTTCTGTGGTTTAGGTATCATGACTGTGAATTCCTAGAATGAGTTTGGTAATGTTCCTTCTGTTTCCATTTTGTGGAATAATTTGCCGAGAATTTGAGTTAGGTCTTCTTTGAAGGCTGATAGAATTATGCACTGAAACCATTTGGCCCAATGCTTATTTTGGAATAGAGACTTTTGAAGACTGCTCCTATTTTCTTGGTGATATAGGACTATTTAATCTATTTACCTGATCTTGATTTAATTTTGGTAAATGGAATTTATCAAGAAAATTGTCCATTTCATTTAAATTTCAAATTTTGTGGCATATAGGCTTTTGTAGTAAGACCTAATTATTGTTTAGATGTTGTGGGCGATTAATATTTACTATTGATTTACCTTTTGGTTAAACATCGGTTATTCCTAATCCAGCTCTATACCCACATCGCCACACAGGCTAGGATTAATGTAATTATCTTGGAATATAATCCTGGGTTATAGTTACTCCATCCTAAACCTCCAAACCCACATAGTTTCCTACCATTCAGATTTCACTCATTATACTTGCTTTTTGTAATATCAAAGGTTGGGTCCATCTTTCCATGTGGTTCCAAGACCTCTCCTGTGCATTCTTGCTCCTCTCCTGACTAGGATGTCAAATACTATCCTCTCTTTTTCATAGCATTGGTGCTGGTTTTTTAATCACCCACATAGAGAACAAAGTTTACACAAACTTGAAACAGGTGATGCTTAGAATAATGTCTAGATTGAAACCAGATAGTAGGTTAGTGAAATTAGTATTTGAATGAATAAGGATAAATTGTATGCATTCCAAAAACCATTCATTATTCCAATATTTCTTCCCTTTAAGTCCAATAAAAGGCTTCTTTTATTTCAATACAATAATAATAATAAAACATTTATGAAAACTATTAGGTAAGATTTACATGTGCAATGTCCAGTTTACATGCATTTGGCAACTTAGGAGAAAGTATTTGCTTATTCTATCTATCTTGAAAAGCTTAGAGTTGTACACCTAAATCAAATCTTATCCTTATTGGTATTACCGATATGAAAGCATTTTCTTAAAATTTAAACAACTTAAGCTTAATTGTGGAAGTATAATTATTTGGTCTTCAACACCACCAGAGACTTGAGAAGGAAATACAATTAGTTAGTGGAGTAAATAGGGAGTACATGTTAGCAGCTTTAAAAAAAAAATGACAGTTTGCTGCCTGAACAGTCTCCCAAAACTCTGTATAAAGTTGGAGCATCATCTTAAGCTTTCTGGCTCAGAATATTTGACAGACATAATATGGAGCAAGTACTATTTAGGACTTGCATAACCTGTCTTAGCAAAGTTTGGCAGTCTACTTGTCCTGCATTTTAAGCATGCCCATTTTTGCAGATTTTGTCTGTCATGAAGTGAGGGATTTTCCCTATCCCCGAGTGGCTTGTTTGCCACATTTGAAGCTATCTCCACATGAAGGTTCTTCAATGCTCCTCATCTTCTTTGAGGAAGGTGGGGTACTTCCAGGAGATGAACTATCTCGTTGTCAAACAATCGTTAGAATAATAAAGGCATTTTTAAATGACATATTCTGTATGTCTCTGAAGTTTTTAAAGATCACCTATCTTTATGAAATTGATAAGTCTACAAACCCATATCTGTCTGTTAAACCTAGGATGTATACTCCTGTGATAAATTAGACTAGTGTCTGACATGACTATGCGTTGATTTACTAGCAATTAACTTGTATTACCTAATTTCCTAAACAGTTAATAATGGCAGTTTAAAAGTATTGGAAGTAACCTTGAATTTTTATCAATATACTAAAATTTACAAATGTATTACAGACTTATTTTTGAATCAATATATAAAATCCTATACCAGAATTAAAATTAACTTTATTTGAGAGTAACAAATAAAACCCTAAGTTGAGAAGATTTCATAATCTACCTTTTGTGTTAATATTCCTGTAAAGTATCCATGTAATCCCCTTTCTTTCTTTTCAACAACTTTTCTCCTTATCTAAGAAAGAAAGATAGAGAAAAGAGAAAGGAAATGAGAGAAATAGAGAAAAGAGAAAGGAAATGAGAGAAATCCTTAAGTCTAATGTTGTTTCTCTCTGAATAAGACCATTAAAAATTTATAACCATCTCTCAATGAAAATAAACATTCATAGCCACAGTAAACAAACAAAAACTTACCCAATGTCCCTTAAGGAAAAGTGGACATCATTGTCATGGATTTCTTCTAGCTGATATTTTTGACATGCAGAAATCCTGTCAGGAGGCTGAAAGATAATTGGGAAAAAATGGCTAATTAACCAATCTAAGTAATCAAGTGTCATAGGTGTGTGAGTTTATTTCTGGGTCTTCTATTTGGTTCCATTGATCCACCGTTCTGTTTCTGTGCTAATACCATGGACTTTTTATTACTATTGATCTGTAGCATAGCTTGAGATCAGGGATGGAGATACATCCAGATGATCTGTTGTACAGGATCATTTGGAAATTCTGTTTTTGGTTTCTCTAAAGGAAGTTAAGATTTTTCTTTCAAGGTCTGTAAGAATTATGTTGTAATTTGATGGGAATTGCATTGGATCTGTAGATTGCTTTTGGCAGAATGGCCATTTTGACTATGTTAATCCTACCAATCCATGAGCACGGGAGATCTTTCCATGTTCTGATATCTTTTTCAATTT
This sequence comes from Rhombomys opimus, assembly GCA_010120015.1. Classification (NCBI taxonomy): domain Eukaryota; kingdom Metazoa; phylum Chordata; class Mammalia; order Rodentia; family Muridae; genus Rhombomys; species Rhombomys opimus. The sequence continues at coordinate 539,095 of REGO01000619.1, forward strand.
CTTTCTTCAGACACTTGAAGGTTTTTTTCAAACAGGTCTTTCACCTGCTTGGTTAGTCATTCCAAGGTATTTTACGTTATTAGTGGCTATTGTGAAGGGTGTGCTTTCCCTGATTTCTTTCTCAGTCCTTTTGTCTTTGGTATACAGGAGAGCTTCTGATATTTTTGAGTTGATTTTGTATCCTGGCAGTTCGCTGACGGCATTTATCAGCTGAAGGAGTTTTCTATTGAATTTTGGGGGTCACGTATATATACTATCATATCTGTGAATAGTGAAACTTTGACTTCTTCCTTTCTGATTTGTATCCCCTTGATCTCCTTTAGTTGTCTTATTGCTTTAGCTAGGAATTCAAGTACTATGTTGAAGTGATATGCAGAGAGTGGGCAGCCTTGCCTTGTCCCTGATTTCAGTGGGATTGATTTAAGTTTCTCTCCATTGAGTTTGATGTTGGCTATAGGCTTGCTGTGAATTTCCTTTACTATGTTTAGGTATGTGTCTTGTATCCCTGATCTCTCCAAGACTTTAAACATGACTAGGTGTTGGATTTTGCCAAATGCTTTTTCAGCATCCAAAGAGATGATCATGTGGTTTTCCTCCTTCAGTTTGTTTATATGGTGGATTACATTGACGGATTTCTTTATATTGAATCAACCTTGCATGCCTGGGATGAAGCCTACTTGGTCATGGTGGATGATATCTTTGATGTGTTTTTAGATTTGGTTTGCAAGTATCTTATTGAGTATTTTTGAATCAATATTCATAAGAGAGATAGGGCTAAATTTATATTTTTTGTTGGATCTCTGTGTGGTTTATGTATCAAGGTGACTGTGGCTTCATAGAATGAGTTTGGTAGTGTTCCTTCTGTTTCTATTTTGTGGAACAGTTTAGAGAGAATGGTTGTTAGCAGTTCTTAGAAGGTCTGGTAGAATTCTGTGCTGAAACCATATGGCCAAGGACTTTTTTTTGGAAGGGAGAGTGTTGATGACTGTTTCAATTTCCTTGGGGGATATAAGGTTATTCAATCTTTCTACCTGATCTTGCCTTAATTTTGGTAGATGGAATTTATCAAGAAAATTGTCCATTTCTTTTATATTTTCAAATTTTGTGGCATATAGGCTTTTGTGGTATGACCTAATGATTGTTTGGATTTCCTCAGTTTCTGTTCTTATGTCCCACTTTTCATTTCTGATTTTGTTGATGTGCATAGTTTCTCTCTGCCTTTTAGTTAGTTTGGCTAAGGGTTTGTTTATCTTGTTGATTTACTCAAAGAACCACCTCCTGGTTTTATTGATTCTTTGAATAGTTTTATTTGTTTCTAATTGATTGATTTCAGCCCTGAACTTGCTTATTTCCAATTGTCTCCTCCTCTTGGTTGTATCTGCTTCTTTTTTTCTCTAGGGATTTTATTTGGGTCATTAATTTGCTTGTATGAGATGTTACAATTTTTTTCTTGAAGGCACTTATTGCTATGAATTTCTTCTGAGCACTGCCTTCATTTTGTCTGATAAACTTGGTCATGTTGTACCTTCATTTTAATTGAATTCTATATAGTCTTTGATTTCTTTGTTTATTTCTTCCCTATCCCAGCTGTCATTGAGCAGCAAGTTGTTCAGTTTTCAATTACGTGTAGGCTTTCTGTGATTTCCATTGTTGTTGAGGTCCAGCTTTAGTCCATGGTGGTCAGATAGAATACAGGCAATTATTTTTATATTCTTGTATATGTTGAGGCTTGCTTGGTTTGTGACCGACTATATTGTCTATTTTGGAGAAGGTTCCATGAGGTGCTGAAAAGAAGGTATACCCTTTAATTTTGGGTGAAATGTTCTGTAAACATCTATTAGGTCCATTTGACTTAGGGCCTCTGTAAGTGCCTTTATTTCCTTATTTGGCTTCTGTCTAGATGATCTGTCCCTTGTTGAGAGTGGAGTATTAAGGTGTTGCGATCGATGTGTGGTTTAAGCTTTAATATTGTTTCATTTATGAATGTAGGCACTCCTGTATTTGGGGCGTAGATGTTCACAATTGTGATGGGAGATCTTTCCATCTTCTAATATCTTCTTCTATCTCTTTCTTCAGAGACTAAAAGGTTTTTTTTTTTTTTTCATACAAGTCTTTGACTTGCTCTGTTAGCGTTACACCAGTTTACTTTATGTCCTTTGTGGCTATTGTAGAGTTTCTTTAATCCTTAATATCTTTCTCAGCCCCTTGGTCTTTTGTAATCAGGAGGGCTACTTATTTTTTTGAGTTGATTTTGTATCCAGGCACTTGGCTGTAGGTGTTTTTCTGCTATAGGATTTCTCTGGTAGAATTTTTTGGGTCCCTCATGTATACTATCGTATCATCTGCAAATAGTGATACTTTGACTTCTCCCTTTCTGAATTGAATCACCATGATCTCCTTTAGTTTTCTCATTGCTTTAGCTAGGACTTCAAATGCTATGTTAAAGAGGTATGGAGAGAGTGGGCAGCCTTGCCTTGTCCATGATTTCAGTGGGATTGCTTTAAGTTTATCTCTATTTATTTTGATGATGGCTATAGTTTTGTTGTATGTATATTACTCTTACTATTTTTAGGTAAGTGCCTTATATTCCTGATCTCTCCAGTACTTTAAAAACAAATGAATGTTGGATTTTATCAAATGCTTTTTCAGCATCTAAGGAGATTATTATGAGGTCTTTTTCTTTCAGTTTGTTTATATGGTAGATTACATTGATGGATTTCCGCATATTGAACCACCCCTGCATCCCTGGATTGTAGCCTACTTGGTCATAATGGATGATATCTTTGATGTACTCTTGGATTCATTTTGGGAGTATTTCATTGAGTATTTTGGCAACAATCTTCATAAAAGAGATTGGCCTGAAATCTTCTTTCTTTTTAGGTCTTTGTGAGATTTAGATATCAAGGTGACTGTGGCTTCATACAATGAGTTTTGTAATGTTCCTTCTGTTTCTATTTTTTGGAATAGTTTGAAGTGTATTGGTGTTAGCGATTCTTTGAAAGTCTGGTAGAATTCTGTGCTGAAACCATCTGGCCCAGGGCTTTTTTTGGAAGGGAGACTGTTGATGACACCTTCTATTTCCTTAAGGGATATATGACTATTTAATTGATTTACCTGTTTTGATTCAGCTTTGGCAACTGGAATCTATCAAAAAATTGTCTTTTTCATTTAGATTTTCAAATCATGTGGCATATGGTTGGTTTTTTGAAGTAATACCTTATGATTGTTTAGATTTCCTCAGTGTCTGTTGTTATGTCGCCCTTCTCAGTTTTGATTTTGTTAAATTGGATGGTGTCTCACTGCATTTTAGTTAATTTGGCTAAGGGTTTGACTATCTTGTTGATTTTTTTCAAAGAACCAGCTCTTGGGTTCACTGATTCTTTAAATTTTTTTATTTGTTTCTAATCGATTGATTTCAGCCCTGGGTTTGATTATTTCTAGCCATTCACTCCTCTTGGTATGTCCGTTTGATTCATGACCTCTGTCAGAGTCATTGTTCCTTTGTTTAATTTCTGTTTGTTTTTTTTTTTTTTTGACCTGTCCTTTGTTGAGAGTGGGGTGTTGAAGTCTCCCACTATTAATGTATTGGGATCAATTTGTGGTTTCAATTTTATTAATATTTCTTTTGCAAATGTGGGTGCTGTTATATTTGGGGAACAGATGTTCAGGATTGTGATGTCTTCCTGGTGAAATTTTCCTTTGATGAGTATGAAATGACGTTTCCCATCTCTTTTGATTATTTTTGATTGAATATCTATTTTATTAGACATTAGAATGGCTACTCCTGCTTGCTTCTTGGGTCTATTTGCTTGGAAACCATCTTCCAGCCCTTTACTCTCAGGTAATGTCTATCTTTGTGACTTAGATGTGTTTCTTGTATGCAACAGATTGTTGGATATTGTTTATGCATCCATTTTGTTAGTCTGTGTCTTTTTATTAGAAAGTTGAGTCCGTTGATGTTGAGGGAGAGTAATGACCAGTAACTGTTAGATCCTTTGATTTTGCTGTTGGTTGTGATAGTGTGTTTGTGTGCTTGGCTATTTTCAGTTTCACTGTAGTGAGGTTATTTGTTTCCTGTGTTTTCCTGAATGTAGTTAGTTTTCCTGGGTTGTATTTTTCCTTCTAGTATCTTCTGTATCGCTGTATTTGTGGGTAGTTATTTTTAAATTTGTTTTTGTCATTGAATATCTTGTTTTCTCCATCTATGATGACTGAGAGTTTTGCTAGATATAGTAGCCTGGGCATACATCTGTGTTCTCTTAGGGTCTACATGATATATGTCCAGGCCCTTCTGGGTTTCATAGTCTCTGTTAAGAAGTCAGCTATGATTTTGATGGGTGTGCCAATATGTTACTTGGCCTTTTCCCTTTGCAGCTTTTAGTATTTTTTCTTTGTTCTGTATACTTACTGTTTGGATTATTATGTGGCATAATGATTTTCTTTCCTGGTGTAACTTATTAGGTTTTCTGTATGCCTCTTATATACTTGCAGGCCTCTCCTTTAAGTTTGGGAAAATTTCTTCTATGATTTTGTTGAAAATATATTTTTGGCCTTGGAGAAGGGAATGTTTTTCCCCCTCTATTCCTATTATTCTTACATTTTGTCTTTTCATATTGTCTTGGATTTCTTTGATGGTTGTGTCAGGAATTTTTTGGATTTAACATTTTCTTTGATGGATACATTGATTTCTTCCATTTTCTCTTCCACATCTGACTGAGATTCTTTCTTCCATCTCTTGAAGTCTGTTGGTTATGTTTAACTTTGCAATTCCTGTTTTCTTCCCTAAATTCTTCCTCTCCATGATTTACTCTGTTTGCGTTTTCTTTAATTTTTCAAATTCTGTCTTCAGACCTTGAACCATTTGGTTGATTTTCTTCACCTGTCTGATTGTATTTTCCTATTTTTCCTTCAATTCCTTCAGCTGTTTTTTGAACATTCCTCTCTTTCTTTTATTTCTTTCAGCGATTTAATTATTTCCTTTCTAAAGGCCACAAACTGTTTGGCTGCATCTTCTGTATTTCTTTAATGATGGCCATAATCTGTTTTTATCTTCCTCTATTTCTATTTTTTTGCATTTTATTTGTTTCCTCTATTATCCTCTTTATAAGAATAGATGTAAGGTTATCTTCTTGAATTTCAATTATGCTGGGGTGTCCAGGGCTGCTTGCCTTGGATAACTGAATTCTGGAAATTACATATTGTTCTGTCTTTCGTTAGTTGAACTTTTACTCTGGGCTCTACCCACTGGGCTATCTTAGGTGTTGGCTGTTAGTTTATGGTGCTACTTGGAATCCTGGGGTGGGGAGAATCCCCATGGCAGGAAGATGATTTTTCCTAAAGGAGGCCTCTTCAGCTTTTTGGGTATGGTCACTGAATGGTTGGTGTTTCTCAGGAATTGCTGCTGCTCACCTCAGGCATATAGAACTGAGCGGTAACTGTGGTCTTTCTTAGTCGGGGGCTCTACTCTCACCTGGAGAAGTCTTACATACAGCTGCCCTGCTGCTGCTAGTTTTCTTGCTCTGAATTTAGTAAGTTGCTGCTATTATTCTCAGACTGTTTCCAGGAAGAGCCCTCTTGAAGAACCTGGGAGCCACCTGGTTGGTCAGTTTAGTTATGGATAACTGATTGCCCCTTGGAGCAGTATCCAAAGCCTGTTCTCTGGGATCTCAGGCTTTTGTAAGTCTGAGGTTGGAGCTCTGTGCCCCAGTACCCAAGGGGTGATCAGTGGTAGCTGAGTACATCTCTTATGTCTGCAGCAGGAGGCTAGAACCTAGAGCCTGTAGGAAGCCAGAAAAATTATTTTTGGAGCTGGGTGTAATGAAGTTGGACCAGATATTTACCCCCACCATGGGGTTTCCTCCCAACAGGGAAATCCGGTCTGTGGTATTTTGGGTCCACATTTCAGTCTGGAGTGGAGTGTAGATCATGCGTGGGAGTGATAGCTCCAAGCTGGGCTCATGCAGGAACCTCGGAACTTTGCCCAAGAAATTTTCTGTGTGTCTGTGTGTGCTCGTGCACTTGCACACAGGGAGGGGCCATGTGCGTGGCTGAATGCTCTAAGCTTGGACCTGCTGTTTCTCTAGTGGTGGAGTTTTCTGCCAACAGGGAAACTCAATCTCTGGTGCCCCAGGGACCACAGTTCAGTCTGGAATGGTGAGTCGGGTGCACAGCAGGTCTCTGGGTTGGCACCTGAGGGCGCTGTTCTGGGCTGATGGCTGTGCACCAGCTGGTTCCCAGGACCTTTTCCAGGGATTGACTGGGTGACCTGATGTCTGTCTCAATTAATTCCCTGGTGGTGGGATTGTCTCTCACCTGCAAACCACAATCACTGGTATTTTAGGGCCCAGAGTTCATTCTCCTGGTCACTGTGCTGACACTGCTGTCCTGCTCCTCAGACACAGTGTCTTCCCATCACTGTCATCTTGGATCTCCTAGTAGCTTGCTTTAAAGCTCTCTTGGGAGCAGGCTTTCATGAGAAAAAGCAAATGAACCAGTTGAGGCAGGAACAAACAGAATGCTGGAAAATGCAAGATGCCTGAACAGATGCCTGAACAAATACAGTATCTCAGCATGTTGGAAGGATGCATTCTGTCAGTTTTAATCCAACATCTCCAGTGACTGGGCCTTTTTTTCTGCAAACATACAATTTCTCACAAGCATTATACAGTTCTAAAATTATAAATGTCTGAGATGTGCAGAATGAAAGTAAGCTGTAAACCAATATTATCTATGCCAATTAAAAGAATGGCAAATAGATTTTGATGATATTGGAGCAAAAGGTTTAATTGGCCATGTATTGTTGAAGTTGTAGCTAGAAACATTTTTAAGTCTCATTCATTTTCAAAGTGGTTCCCATGTAAAAGGGTAAGCAATATAAGTTACCATTATTATTGAACATATAATCATTATCATGTTGAAATCAAAACAAGGTTGTATAGATCAAAATACCTTTTTTAGGCTCTTGGGAGCCTGTTATATTAGGCCAAGTTGTTACCTATCTCCTGAGAGAAGGCCTCCCATTAGAGAGAAAAACTGCTCGTCTTGAGCAATAGAAAAGGCATGTTTTAAGTAAATTTTATATAAACTTTTTAATTTAGAGTTTAAGCATACCCTAGGCATCTTGTACCTCTTTAGAGATTTAGGCCTAGGTTTTTATGTATGTCGTAGTCATTTTTTTTTCCTAGCCCCTTCTTTATACTGAATGGGCAGTTATGCCTTTATAGCCAAACTTTTATATAGACTCCCTTTTACCTCTAGCATTAAAACATACCCTAGGCATCTTGTACCTGGATTTTTACATTTGTTTTGGATATCTTTGGCTTGCCCCCTTTTTGATATAGGATGGACATTTCTGCCTTTTAAACCTATGAATTATATATTTTTTTAATTTTTAGGACTTAACTAGGCTGGCATATACTTTGCCACCTTTAAGCCTCCTGTGTCATTTTTGCATTATGCATGACCAACATTTATTCCCTGTGAAAATGTCTATTATTTGAAAAGGTAAGTCAGCTTCCAGAGCAGTGTGACAGTTTAATTTAGTCAGCATTTAAAAATTTCTACATGGGAGGCATGTAGTTTGCATGCTGTCTCCCAGTCTCATTTTGAGTCCTTATACTGACCACAGAACATATTTCTGAAGCCAAAATGCCCTTTGGCATCTGTGGAAGTCCCACTTTCTGAAATTATCTGGAGTTTTTAGAGCAGTGTGACATTATCTCTCTCTTTACATAAACGTAAAATTGATGTGAATCCAATCTTTAGAACAGTAAGGACATAACATCTATTATTAAGAAAAAAAGAACTTGCATGTTAACCTTAAGGAAAATGTTGCCATTTTGAATCTTAGACTATCTCTGCAAGTGACTAAACAGCAGGAGTTACCATCGAGGCTTTTACTATGTAAATTAGGCTGATACAGAACTCAGAGATCTGCCTGTTTTTTTATTTTGTGTTGGGATTAATGTCTTGTGCCTTCACTAACTTGTTCAGATTTTTTTTTCTCAAATCAATATTGTAACTCAAAGCCTTTAAATGAAAACCAAGCAAAGAGACAAAAAAATTGTAAGTATTGGGTCAGTTGTGCCAATTTAGGTTGTAACAAGCAAATAACAAGCAAAGACCATTTGGTTATTTTTTGAAATTTATTTGTTGTTACAGTGAACTTGTAGATTCATACCAGAGAGCTTTGAATTTTAGCCATTATTAATCTAATTATTAGGAAGAATGCCTTTTTTTATTGTCTGTAACTTAGTATTCTAATCCTTGGCTTTTTTACCATTCTCTCCTTGAACTTTCTCAGAGAAGGAATGGAGAAGAGCCATCACCATTAAACATATTGCAACAGATCCATGACTATGACAACCAAAACAAAGCCAAATGGGATTAAAACACCCTCTGACATGGCATTTTTAATTTTAGATTCCATTTTGGGCCAAATTCTGCCTGAAGGTTTGTCTGCCTACAGGTTGTTTTTTTGTTTTGTTTTGTTTTTTTTTCCAGCCATGGCAGCTGAGCTGAGCCAGCCACAGTATAAACTCACGTGACCCTCCTGTTAGACTGTAGGAGCAGCCAGTTTTGTTGTATTGAGTCTGCACAAAGTAGACTTTTTTTCCCCTCCTGGGCCTGTTTAAGAGTCTCTCTTAAAGAGACAGTAATTGACCTGGGCACTTTTAGGTTTTAAGTTTGGGTTGTAAAAGTGGGAGCTTATCCACCCCCCCCCCAATTATGTTAAAGTATGATTTTAAGGGTGAGCATACTTGGATTAGTTGGGAACCATTTGTTGTGGGTGATTAATATTTGCTATTGACTTTGCTTTTAGTTAAACAGCAGTTATTTCTAATCCAACTCTATACCCAAATCACCACACAGAGACTAGGATTAATTTAATTAACCTAGAATACAAGCCTGGGTTATAGTTACAGTATCCTACAACTTCAATATCACGTAGTTTCCTACCATTCAGATTTTACCCATTATACTTGCTTTAGTCATTCCAATAGAACTTTATACCAACATTTGGAATTCCTCAGTGTTCTTCCTTATGTCCCCTTTGCATTTCTGATTTTGCTGATTTGGATAGATTCTCTCTGCCTATTAGTTATTTTGGCTAGCAGTTTGTCTATCGTGTTGATTTTCTCAAAAAATCACCTATTGGTTTCATTGATTCGTTGAATTGTTGTCTTTGTTTCTAATTCATTGATTTCAGCCCTGATTTTGATTACTTCCAATAGTCTACTCTTCTTGGGTGTGTTGGCTTCTGTATTTTTGTAGGTATTTGAGGTGCATAGTTAAGTTGCTTGTATGAGATGTCTCAAATTTCTTTCTGAAGGCAATTAGTACTATGTATGAACTTTCCTCTTAGCACTCCTTTCATTATGTCCTATAAGTTTGGGTAAGTTGTGTGTTCATTTTCATTGAACTTTAGAAAGTCTAATTTCTTTTTTTTTTTTCATTTCATTCCTGACCAAGCTGTCATTGAGTAGAGCTTTGTTAAGTTTCCATGTGTATGTAGGCTTTTTGTTATTTCTGTCGTTGTTGACGTCTAATTTTAGGCCATAGTTGTCTGATAGGATATAAGGGATTAATTTGATCTTCTTGTATCTGTGGAGGCTTGCTTTGTGCCTGACTACATAGCCAATTTTTGAGAAGGTTCCATGAGATGCTGAAAGAAGGTGTATTCTTTTGGGTTTGAGTGAAAAGTTCTATAGATATCTATTAAGTCCATTTGATTTAGGACCTCTGTATGTGCCTTTATTTCCCTATTTGGCTTCTCTGTAGATGATCTGACCCTTGCTGAGTGTGGAGATTTGAAATCTCCCACTATTAATGTTTTAGGAACAATGTGTGATTTAAGCTTTAATAATGTTTCATGTACAAATGTAGATCCTCTTTTATTTGGGGCATAGACGTTCAGGATTGTGATGTTATTCTTGGTGGATTTTTCCTTTGATGAGAATGAAGTGCCCCTCCTCATCTTTTTTGATTAATTTTGGTTGAAATTATATTTTATTAGATATTAAGATAGCTACCCCAGCCAGTCTTCTGGGTCAGTTCACTTCAAAAACATTTTTCCAGCCCTTTATTCTGAGGTAGTGTTTATCTTTGTTGCAGAGGTGCGTTTCTTGGATGCAGGAGAATGATGGATCCTGTTTCTGCAACCATTCTGTTAGTCTGCATCTTTATTGAAAAGTTGTGTCCGTTGCTGTTAATAGGTAATAGTGACCAATGAATGTTAGTTCCTTCTGTTGTGGAGTTGGCAGTGATACTGTGTCTCTAATCTTGTTTTCTTTTAAATTTTTGTTGTGAAGTTATTCATATCCCATGATTTCTTGCTGGTAGTTTATTTCATTGGATTGGATTTTTCCTTCTAGTATCTTTTGTAAGGCTGGGTTGCTGTGTAGATGTTGTTTACGTTTAGTTTTGTCATGGAATATTTTATTTTTTCTACCTATGTTGATTGAAAGCTTTGTTGGGTCATAGTTGTCTGGGTTGCCATCTGTAGTCTCTTAGACTCTGCATGACATCTGCCCAGGACCTCCTGGCTTTCATAGTTTCTGTTGAGATGTCTGATGTGATTCTGATAGGTCTACCTTTATATGTTATTTGACTTTTTTCCCTTGCTGCTTTTAATATCTTTTTGTAGTTGTTGTTCTGTACATGTTTGTGTTTGACTGTTATGTGAATGTGATGTGAGGAATTTCTTTTCTGATCTAGTCTATTTGGTATTCTGTAGGCCTCTTGTATGTTTATGGACATCTCTTTCTTTAATATGGAAAAATTTTCTTCTATGATTTTCTTGAAAATATTTTCTGGACCTTGGAGTTTGGAGTCTTCTTTTTCATGAATTCCTATTATTCTTAGATTTTGTCTTTTCATAGCATCCTTGATTTCTTGGATGTTTTGTCATTGGAACTTTTCCAATTTTACTTTTTCTTTGAGAGATGTACCAGTTTCTACAATTGCATCTTCAGTGCCCAAGATTCCCTCTTCTATCTCTTATATTCTGTTGGTGATGTTTACCTTTGTGGTTCCTGATCTTTTTATCCAACCTCTCCAGCTCAAGGGTTTTCTCTGTTTGTGTTTTCTTTATTGATTCTAATTTTGTTTTTATGTCTTTTACACTATTTCCTTTATTGATATGATTGTGGATTTCTGTCTTGCCATGATGGCCTCTAGGTTTTTTGTTGTTGTTGTTGTTCATATCCTCTCTACATGTCTCTAATTGTGCCTCTACATGTGCCTCTATTTGTTTGGGTGTATTTTCTTGTATTTATTTGAGATCCCTTTATTGATATGATTGTGGATTTCTGTCTTGCCATGATGGCCTCTAGGTTTTTTGTTGTTGTTGTTGTTCATATCCTCTCTACATGTCTCTAATTGTGCCTCTACATGTGCCTCTATTTGTTTGGGTGTATTTTCTTGTATTTATTTGAGATCTTTTTTAGATTCCTCTTTATGTGCCTCTAATATCTGGATGAGCTTAGATTTGAGATCATTTTTCTCTGTTTCTGATGAATTAAAATATCCATTTATTTTTGATGTTGCTATTGAAGCTATGATGTCCTGATTTTTGTTGGATGTGTTCTTAAGATGACCTAGCCATCTGCTTATATGTAACCTTCAGTGTTTGTTCCAGGAGTATGTACTTCAAAGTGGGTCAGTCTGTCTCTGGTGTCTGTAGTACTCTTCAGGGAGATAATAGCGGACCACTGGGTAAAGAGTGGATGTTGGTGTTTCAGTTGTAGCTAAGGGACGATGTTCGCAGGTGCCTGTGTTTAAGTGTGTGTGTGTATGGTAGTGTGCCTTGAAGGCCAGGGTGATAGAGCATGTAGATGCCTTGTCAGGTGAAGCTTAACAAAGGGAGTGGATGTGAGCAATATTTGTGAGCACAAAGAGCATGCACAGGAGCCCTGAATACCTCAGTGGCCTACAGGCATGTTGTATTGTCCTGCTGTTATTCAGATTTGTCTGGGCACCATTAATTATTTGCCAGGACTCTACTGGGAGACCCAAAGAACAGAGCTTTCAATATTGACAATGATGTCCCAAGCATCCCTCTGCTACCCTCAGTGGGGGTGTGGGTGGAAGAATCTGATGGCTGCTAGTGTAAAGGGACCCTGGATCTGGGGCTCTGCAGGTACTCACTTGAGGGAATACTCATTTGCCCTCAGGCCTAATCAAAATGCATAGGGGTTCCCCCTGTTCTCTACTCTAAGATTTAGGCTTATAGGGGCAAATGAAGTTTAGGAGATCTGTCAGCTCAGTGGGATCCACTGTTTGGTAGTCAGTGAATGGAGACCTGTACATGAGGCAGCTGCCTCGTCAGTCTCAGTCAAGAAGCATGGAGGTTCTTGCTTGGTCTAGCTGCTAACTGACTGTAGACCTGAGAGGTCTGCCACAGCTTCAGATCTGGGAGACCCATATTGCTGCCACCTCTGCCATCTCAGTCACTGAGCACAAAGCCTTGTGCTCGGGACAACTACTGTTGCTTTTGCTGAGCAAGGAGGCACATGCTTGAGGTAAGGGAAAGTGCGGGGAGGAGAGGGCAAATGATCACTACTCTCAGTCCCCAGAGAAGTCCATGGGTGACCTGGATCTAAACTGCCCCTGCTCATGGGTTGTCCCCTCTCACCCAGGAAGCCTCAATGTCGATGTTCTGGCTTCAGCTGTCCCTCCACTTACCAATTTCATAGTTTCAGGTCCTGTGTCCCTCAGATATGGTGAGAGCTGTCCACCACCATTTTAGAATCCCAATGATTTCCTCTTATGCTTTAAAAGACAATGTAATAAAAATTGAAGTGAGTTGTAGAATAAAATAATTTAATTTAGTATATATTAAATTTTACAGTATTTTAAACCTATTAGGTTTTAATTTGTTAAATAACAAAGTACTCAATATTATATCTCACATAACTTACTTACCTTGAAGAAGATATAAAGTATGTAATTTAAAGATATATGCTTACAATGTTTTGATCAATTCAGAAAAATAATTAGTAAAATTTTATGTTCAGAATAAAATTACAATGTTTGGCTTTCATGATTTCCACAAATGTTATGCTTTTCCAGGCAACCATTAATACAGTGTAGTCTGAGAAACACAACAACCACACTTTTATCATATACTTTTTTTGTGTTTAATTCATAATATATATATTTATTATTTCTTATTTTTTATATTAATCACAGGTTATTTCCTTTGTATCCCAGCCATAGCCCCCTCCCTCATTTCTTGCCAATCCCACCCTCCCTCCCTCATCTCCTCCCTGCCCCTTTCCAAGTCCACTGCTAGTAACCTAAAACCCTTGCTTGGATGAAGCCCATGGTAGCTCAGTAACCAAGTGGGTTTCCCTGGTAAGAGGAACAGAAACTATTTCTCATTGACATAAACTCAACGACTGGGTCCTTTACCTCCCCCCGCTGCCCCCAGTAGAGGAACAGTCTTGCTAGACCACAGAGGAGGACATGGCATCCAGTCCTGAAGCTATCATATACTTTTGTAGTAAAATTCTTTGTGAAGAAATTATACAGTGTGTAATAAATTATGCAAAGAATTTAGTCACAAGGAAGCACAACTTTGAATTTAATGCTCATGTTTATTTAATTTTTCAAAAACATGCATTTCTAAATATAAGTTCATTTTCACAATCTAAAAATAAAAGAATATTTTTTGATGTTGCAGTAGAAAAAAAAATTCTTGGGGGGAATCCCAGATGGTGGTGCCGAGAGGACAATATGTAGGACAAACAGGACAGCAGTGACTGCACAACAACCACCAGACTGAACTCTGGGTCCCCATAACATGCCTTTGTGCTCTGATAGCTCTCCTAGAGTAAACTGTGGGCTCCACAATTCCAGAGATTGGGTTTTCTAGTCTAGAGAGAACCCCTAGGTGTAGGAAGCAAGTGGGATCAAACTTAAGTCACGCAGACAATCCCTGGAAAAGGTCCCCAGCTCTAACAGGTGCTCAGCAGCCAATCCTGAGAGCTACCTGCTCACAGGACTCACTGTCTGAGAGAGTGAGCCACAAATCACCAGGGACTGGGTTTCCCTATTGGGAGGAAAATTCATGGTAAAGGAAATATCATGTCACACCTCAGAGAACCTCCCCACCCAGAAAAGTTTTCAGGAAAAGTTTCCAGGTTCCTACAGGTACCCAGTCACCAGCACATAACTAAGGTGCCAGCCCAGAGACATGCCTGCATGTTCTACCCACCAGACTGTACTCCCCAGAAAAGTTCATGGATTCCCCACAGGCTCCCACCTCTAAACTCCTGCTGCAATCATGAGTGCTACACTCACCTGCCACTGATTACCCCTAGGGTACTAGGGCACAGAGCTCTAACCTCAGAGCTATGGAAGCCTTGGATCTATGGGATAGCTCCCAGACACTGCTCCAAGGCACAACCTGCCTCCCTAGCCAAACTGACAAAATTGTGGGGATTCTTCAAGAGGGCTGTGCTCAACAAAAACAATGTAAGAGCAGGAGCAGGAACAGCCCATTAAATTCAGAGCAAGAAACAAAGTGGCAGGGCAGCTGTCTCCTCGACTGCTCCTAGGAAGAGGAGAGCTCCCCTAACTACCAACAACCACAGTTACCAGGCAAGTCCATACTCCTGAGGTGAGCTGTGGCAACTCCTGTGAATCACCGGCCATTCAGTGACCATACCCTAAAAGCTGAAGAGGCCTCCTTCAGGAAAAAAACATGTTCTTGCCAAGAAGATTCTCCCCATTTCAGGATTTCAGCACTCAACAGAAATAGCCAACACCCAAGACAGCAAGCTGGGTAGAGGCCAGAGTAAAAGCACAACCAACAAAAGCCAAAGCAATGTGGCATCTCCACAACCCAGTTATCTAGGGTCAAGTAGCTCAAGACACACTTTCATAAGTAAAATTCAAGAAGATGATCTTACATATATGCTTATAAGGGAGATAATGGAAGAAACAAATAAAATGCATAAAGAAATATCCATTGATTTCGGCGGTTGCTGGTGAAGCCATGATGTCTTGTGTTTTGTTGGATATGTTCTTACTCCTACCTCTGGCTATCTGTTTATCAGTAAATTTCACCATTTGTTCCTGGAGTCTGTACTACAGACTGCATCTGTCTTTCTCTGTTTTCTGGAGTATTCTTTAGGAAGACAAGAGAGGTCCACTGGTCTGAGAGTGTGTGTTGGTATTCCAGCTTTACCTAAGGGAAGAAGGGAGCAGGCATGGTTGCACAAGTGTGGACAAGCAAGTGCAACCATATGGTTGGAAGTGTGCTTTGAAGAACAGGGTGGTAGAGAGTATAGATGCCTAGAATGTGTGGGGGGTGCAGGCTCAGGAGGGGGTGAGGACGCTGGTGTTGTTCACAGATAAAATGTGCATATGCAGATCAGATTCCCTGACTTCATCAGTAGCCTACAGGCCTGTCATACTGTTCCAATGGTATTCAGATATGTCTGGGTTCCAGAAATTGTTTGCTTGGACACCACTTGCAGACCCACACAACAGGGGTTTGAGAATGCTGTCCCAAGGATCTCTATGTTTCCCTATGAGCTGTGGGTGTGAGGGATCTGATGCCTGGCTGCTAGCATAGAAGGACCCTGGATCTGGGGCTCCACAGTTACTCACTTGAAAGCACACTCACTCTCTAGCAGGGCTAATCAGAAAGCATAGGGGTTCCCCATGTACTCTACTCTCAAACATGGGCCTGCTGGGACAAATGTGAGTGTAAAAGATTTGCCATCTCAGGGGTGCTGCAGCCACAGAACTGGGAGGCTGTCATAGTGGCCCACTGGGAGTCCAGCCAAAGCCATGGAACTGGAAACCAGTATAGATGCCTTCTGGGAGACTCTGGGGAGCCTATAAAGCTGCCTGAGAACCTGGGTGGCCCAGTGGACCTGGGTGGCCCTTACATCCATCAGCCTGCCACTGAAGGACTGGGAGGACTGCCTCTGCTGTCTCAGTTACCAAGTAGGAATTTCTCTGCTAGGAGCTGTGGATATTGTGGGCCACCTCCTCCTAGGATGAGAGAAGCCCAAAGAGGGGAAGTACAGGCAGACTGAATATTCACTACTCACAGGCCCAGGAGAAGTCCACAGGTAACCTGGATCCAAATTTTGTCAGCTCAAGGGTTATCCCCTCTTGCAGACAAAGCCTCAATGCCAGTGTTTTGGTTTCAGCTGCCCTTCCACTCACTAATTCCAGAGTTTCAGATCCTCTGCACCTAAGATATGTAGCGTGATGGTCATCACCATCTTGGAAACACAGGAAAATGATTTTAAAGCTATGTTTACACAGTTATTAGAGCCACATAAAGAGAAAAGGAAAAAAATCTCTCAAAGAAATAACCACACAAAGGTAGGCAAATAGAGAAGAAACGAAATAAACTCTCAAAGTAATACTGGCAAATACAGCCAAATAAATAGAGACACAATTAGTGGCATATAGAGAGGAAAGGAACAAAGAGATGCCACCATGGAAAGAAAGGAATACACAATCAAACAGATGAAGGAAATGGTGCAAGGCATGAAAACAGAATTAGAATCAATAAAGAAAACAGATACAGAAAAAGCCCTGGAGTTGGTGAACTTGGAAAAAAGCAGGAAACAAAAAGGTAAGCATCACCAATAGAATACTAGAGATGAAAGAGAGAATATCAAGAGCTGAAGATACACTTGCAGGAATTGATAAATCTGTCAAAGAAAAAGTGAAAAAAGAAAAGTTTCAAGCACAAAACATCCAAGAAATCAAGGACACCATATTAAGAAGGAATCTAAGAAAATAGGAATAGAAGAAAAAGAAGATTCCAGGATCCAAGGTCCAGAAAATATTTTCAAGAAAATCATAGAAGAAAATTTTCTGAACATAAAGAAAGAGATGCCAATAAATATACAAGAGGCCTACAGAACAACAAATAGACTAGAACAGAGTCAAAACACTAATTCTACAGAACAAAGAAAAGATATTAAAAGCAGCAAGTGGAGGAGCACGCACAGTGCCTGAGTTGCAGAGGAGCTGAACAGCCTGAGTTGGTGAGTGGAAGGACTACTGAAGCCAGGGAAACGATTTTGAGGCTTTCTGAACTACAGAGAATATCACAGGAGGGAGAACTTTGGTTTCGGGTCACCTGTGGACTTGTTTGGGGAAGAGAAAAAATATCCTTTGATCTCCGAGCACTCCCTTTTTTGGGGCCTCCCTCCTCCTCGGCTCTGCAGGCTCACCAGAATTCTCAGTTCAGAGCTCAGTTCCTGGATGCAACAGCTGCAGAGGCATAGCTCCTGGCCCTTCATCCACAACTGCCAGCCATACCTGCTTTGGAGTCCCAGATCCATGGCACCATCTTCCCAGTATCCCAGGTCTGTGAGTGGCCATACCAACTCTGCAGAGTCTCTGCCACTGACTGTAGAGTCTGCCCAAATCCTCGGTGACAGATAATATGGTATATAGCCACGAAAGTCCAGCAGACCCACCAAACAAGCTAGACACACCAGGCACCAGGCCTCCTAGGCCTGGAGAGTGCAGTGGAGGACCCCCAGGACTTCCCAGAAGGCATCTGGACTAGCATCCCAGTCTCTAGCTGCAGCTAGACTTCCTAACATGGTGGCTGCAGTAGCACTGAGCTGGCGGAGCGCATCAGTCCAGCTGCACATGACTAAGCAGGGCCAAACCAGAGCGTAGAGAGCCCAGATAACCCAATCCTTGTAGATGTGACCTGCTTGAGAGTGAGTGCACCTGTGAGTATCTACAGGGCCCCAGAGGCAGGGTCCTTCTAAACGAGAAGCCAGGCATCGGACCCCTCCACCCACACACCCATGGTGGGACACATAGGGGCTCTTGGGACATTGAAGCCACTGTTCTGGGGGTTCAACTGTGGAGTTAAGGCAGATAATGCCTGGAGCTCACTCAGAGCCAAATACCAGGGACCTGTATTCAGAGAATTAGCATAAGGAAATTGCACCATGACTATCACCAGAGCCTGCTATACCTACAGCACATGCACAAGTAAATTCTTAGATGCCTGCAAGACAGAACCCCTTCTACACACTCAAGGGTTCAACTTTCCCTATCACTCTGTCCCTCGAGGTAAACTTCCATGCATATTTACACACACACACACACAAGCTTGCATCTGCCCATCTGCACCAACTGACTTTCCTCCCACACATACAGCTAAAGCACCAACCAACACACTGAAGCCACAGGACATCTCTCAGCTTCCTGAAGAATTCTCCAGACAACAGAGAGAGACAGTACCAGTCTAAACTGCAGAATCCAGAAACAAACAGGGAAAGTTACAGATAAGCCAATGGCCAGGGGTCGGCAAAAGACCACATTCAATATAAATCAGGACATTCACCAGGACATAACCTCCCAAATTGATGAATACTCCAATTCATTGGAAGCACAGAAAAATGACTTTAAAGTTATGCTTACCCAATTATTTGAGACTCATAAAGAGGAAACAAACAAAACTTTCAAAGAAATAGCCATACAAATTCAGATAGTTAAAAAAGAAATGAACAAAACTATGAAACATTTGGCCAATCAAGTGGATGCAAAGAAAGAGGAAATGAACAAAATTCTAAAAGAAACACCATCAAATATAGCCAAACAAATTGAGACACAAGTACAGATATCATTAGAGGGGAAATGAACAAAAAATTAGAAAAAAAAACATAGAGAGACAGGTATCCACATTCAAACAGATGAAGGAAATGGTGCGAGGCATGGAAACAGAATTAAAATCAATAAAGAAAACACAAACCGAAAACACCGTGGAGCTGGAGAACTTAGAGAAAAGATCAAGAACCACAAAGGTAAGCATCACCAACAGAAGACAAGAGATGGAAGAGAGAATCTCTGGTGTTGAAGATACACTTGCAGTAATTGACACTTATCTCAAAGAAAAAGTAAAATCAGAAAAGTCCCAAACACAAAATGCAAGAAATCAAGGACGCCATGAAAAGATGAAATCTAAGAATAATAGACCCCAGGCTCTAAGGTCCAGAAAATATTTTCAAGAAAATCATAAAATAATATTTTTCCAACTTAAAGGAAGAGATCTCCATAAACATACAAGAGGCCTACAGAACACAAAACAGCCTAGACCAGAAAAGAAACTCCACACATCACATAAAAGTCAAAACACTAAATCTACAGAACAAAGAAAAGATATTAAAAGCAATAAGAGAAAAAGGCCAAGTAACTTATGAAGGTAGACTTATCAAAATAATACTGGACTTCTCATCAGAAACTATGAAAGCCAGAAGGGCCTGGGCAGGTGTCATGCAGACTTTAAGAGACCACAGATGCCAACCCTGACTACTATACCCTGCAAATCTTTCAAACAATATAGATGGAGAAAACAAAATGTTCCATGAAAAAACTAAATTTATGCAATATCTATACAGGACAACCGGCTTTACAGAAGATACTAGAAGGAAAACTCCATGGCAATGAAAACAACTTCACCAAGAAAACATAGCATACAGATAATATCCCAACAAAAAAGAAAAGAAAACAAGCAATGAATCACAGTAAGACCATCAAATCCACAATAAAAGGAACTAACTTTCATTGGTCATTATTATCTATCTATCAATATCAATGGACTCACCTCTCCAATAAAAAGACAGAGACTAACAAAATGGATGTGGAAACAGGAACCAACATTCTGCTTCATCGAGGACACCCACCTCTGCAACAAAAATAAACACTACCTCACAGTAAAGGGTTGGAAATGTGATTTTCAAGCAAACAGAAGCAGAAAACAAGCTGGGGTAAACATCCTAATATCTAATAAAATAGACTTTCAACCAAAATTAATCAAAAAAAGATGAGGAGGGGCACTACAATCTCATCAAAGGAAAAATCCACCAAGAAGAGATCATAATTCTGAACATCTGCCCCAAAAACAAGAGCACCTACATTCATAAAAGAAACATTATTAAAACACAAATCGCACATCAATCCCAACACCTTAATAGTGGGAGACATAAACACCCCAATTCCACCAAGGGACAGATCATCTAGACTGAAGCCAAATAAGGAAATAAAGGCACTTACAAAGGTCCTAAAATAAATGGACGTAACAGATGTCTACAGAACTTTTCAGCCAAACTCAAAAGAGTATACCTTAATTTCAGCACTTTATGGAACCTTCTCCAAAATATACCATATAGTTGAACACAAAACAAGCCTCAACAGATACAAAAACTTTGAAATAATGCCCTGTATTCTATCTGACCACCATGGACTAAAACTGGACCTCAACAACAATGGAATTAGCAAAAAGCCTATATGGGCATGAAAACTGAACAACTTGCTCAATGACAGCTGGGTTAAGGAAGAAATAAAGAAAGAAATTAAAGACTTCCTAGAATTCAATGAAAATGAAGGTACAACATACCCTAATTGATGGAACAAAATGAAAGCAGTGCTCAGAGGAAAATTCATAGCACTAAGTGCCTTCAAGAAGAAATTTGTCACATCTCATACAAGCAACTTAATGGCCCAACTGAAAGCACTAGAAAAAAAAAAAAAAAAAAGAAGAAGCAAATACACCCAAGAGGAGCAGATAGCAGGAAATAAGCAAACTCAGGGCTGAAATCAACCAATTAGAAACAAATAAAACTATTCAAAGAATCAATGAAACCAAAAGCTGGTTCTTTCAGTAAATCAACAAGATAGACAAACCCTTAGCCAATAAACAAAAGGCAGAGAGAACCTATCCAAATCAGCAAAATCAGAAATGAAAAGTGGGATATAACTACAGAAACCGAGGAAATCCAAACAATCATTAGGTCTTACTACAAAAACCTATAGACCACAAAATTTGAAAACATAAAAGAAATGGACAATTTTCTTGATAAATTCCATCTACCAAAATTAAGTCAAGATCAGGTAGAAAGACTGAATAGCCTTATATCCCTCAAGCAGTCATCAACAATCTCCCTTCGAAAAAAATCCCTTGGCCAGATGGTTTCAGCAAAGAATTCTACCAGACCTTCAAAGAATTACTAACTCCAATTCTCTCTAAACTATTCCACAAAATAGAAACAGAAGGAACATTCCAAACTCATTCTCTGAAGCCACGGTCACCTTGACACCTAAACCAAACAAAGACCCAAGGAAAAAAAAAGAGAACTTCAGAATTATCTCCCTTATGAACATTAATGCAAAAATACTCAATAAAATGCTTGCAAACCAAATCTAAGAACACATCAAAGATATCATCCACTATGATCAAGTAGGCTCCATCTCAGGCATGCAAGTGTGGTTCAACTCATGGAAATCCACCAATATATTCCACTACATAAAAAATACCTAAGGAGAAAAACCACATGATCATCTCCTTAGATGATGAAAAAGCATTTGACAAAGTCTAACACCCATTCATGTTTAAAGTCTTGGAGAGATCAGGAATACAAGGCACATATCTAAACATAGTAAAGGCAATGTACAGCAAGCCTATAACCAACATCAAACTCAATAGAGAAAAACTTAAATCAATCCCACTGAAATCAGGGACAAGGCAAGGCTGCCCACTCTCTCCATATCTCTTCAACATAGTACTTGAATGCCTAGCTAAAGCAATAAGAAAACTAAAGGAGATCAAGGGGATACAAATCAGAAAGGAAGAGGTCAAAGTTTCAGTATTCACAGATGATATGATAGTATATATGAGCGACCCCCAAAATTCAACCAGAAAACTCCTTCAGCTGATAAATGCCATCAGCAAAGTGGCTGGATACAAAATCAACTAAAAATATCAGAAGCCCTCCTGTATACCAAAGACAATGAGATTGCCATTCTGCCATAAGCAATCTAAAGAGTCAATGCAATTTCCATCAAAATACCTAAACAATTCTTTACTGACCGTGAAAGAAAGATTCTCAGCTTCATATGGTGTGGAGAGCCGAGGTTTAGACGCCATTACAAGATGGCACCGGCATCCAGTCTCTGTACTGGTAACAAGCTTTGGGGTGCATGTGCTGGATGCGAAAGCGCGCAAAACCACTGCCGAGCCCGGGCCGTCAGACGGGTAATGAGTAAGCAGCCAATCAGGGTATGACACGTCACTCCATGTCACTTAGGTGCGATCAGGGCTTATTTAAACAGCACCACTTTGGGGCCTGGGGTCTTCCTCCTTTCATTGCATGATAATAAAGCCTGCTGCAGAAGGATCCTGTTGTCCGTGTGCGTTCTTGCTGGCGAGACGATCACGCGGGTCGCAACAATATAGAGAAACAAAAAACCTCAGTATTTCCCAAACAATCCTGTACAACAATAGATATCTGGAGTTATCTCCATCCCTGACCTCAAGCTGTACTACAGAGCAATAATAATAAAAACTGTATGGTATAGGCATAGAAACAGAAAGGTTGATCAATGGAACCAAATAGAAGACCCAGAAATAAACCCATATACCTATGAATACTTGATTTTTGACAAAGAAGCCAAAACGATTCAATGGAAAAACGACAGCATCTTCAACAAATGGTGCTAGTCCAACAGGATGTCTACATGCAGAAAAATGAAAATAAATCCATATTTATCGCCCTGCACAAATCTAAAGTCCAAGTAGATCAAAGACCTCAAAATAAAACCAGATACACTAAATCAGTTAGAAGAAATACTGGGGAAGAACCTAGAACTCACTGGCACAGGAGACAACTTCCTGAACAGAACAGCAACAGCACAGGCTCTAAGAGCAACAATCAATAAATTGGACCTCATGAAACTGAGATGCTTCTCTAAAGCAAAAGACATTGTTGTCAGAACAAAATGACAGCCTACAGACTGGGAATGGATCTTCACAAACCCTTTATATGAAAGAGGGCTGATATCCAGAATATATAAAGAACTAAAAAAATATTAACATTCAATAAATCAAGCAATACAATTAAAAAATGGGGTACGGACATAAACAGAGAATTCTCTGTAGAGGAATATAGAATGGCAGAGAAACACTTAAAGAGATGCTTAACGTCCTTAGCCATCAGAGAGATGAAAATCAAAACGACCCTACAAACCCTGTAGGTTTCACCTACAAACATCAAAATGGCTAAAATCAAAAACTCAAATGACAACACATGCTGGAGAGGTTGTGGAGAAAGCGGAACCCTCCTCCATTGGTGGTGGGAATGTAAACTGTTACAACTATTTTGGAACTCAATTTGGGGCTTTATCAGACAATTACGAATTGTGCTTCCTCAAGACCCAGCTATACCACTCCTAGGCATATGTCCAAAATTTGCTCAAGTACACAACAAGGACATTTGCTCAACCATGTTTGTTGCAGTTTTATTTATAATAGCCAGAACCTGGAGACAACCTAGATGTCCATCAATGAAGGAATGGATACAGAAATTGGGGTATTTTTACACAATGGAATACTATTCAGCAATTAAAAAGGAGGAAATCATGAAATTTACAGGCAAATGTTGGGATTTAGAAAAGATCATTTTGAGTGAGGTATCCCAGAAGGAGAAAGACATACATGGTATATACTCACTTATTTAAACTTATAAGATATGATAAACATAATGAAATCAATACACCTAAAGTAGATAAACAGGATAGAAGACCCGGGACAAGATGATCAATCCTCACTTAGAAAGACAAATGGGATGGACATTGGATGTAGGCGAAAACAAGTAACAGTACAGGAGCCTACCAGAGAGGGTAGGCTGAAAGACTACCCTGAAAGACTCTACCTAGCAGATACTGAGACTCGTAACCAAACCTTCAGCAGAGAGCAGGAAATCATATGAAATAAGGGGAGTTAATATGACCTGGAGAGGATAGGCGCTCCATAAAGATGAAATATATCTGGGCACAGGGGTCTTATATGAGACTGTTTCCCCAACCAAGGACCATGTATGGATATAACCTGGAACCTCTGCTTGGATGTAGCCCATGGTAGGTATGTCAGTAACCAAGTGCGTTATGCTAGTAAGGGGAACAGGAACTATTTTTGACATGAACTCAGTGTAGGGCTCTTTGACCTCCACACCCCCCAAGGGAAGAGCAGTCCTGCTAGGCCACAGAGTAGGACTTTGCAGCCAGTCCTGAAGATATCTGATAAAACATAGTCAGATGAAATGGGAGAAGGTCCTCCCATATTAGTGGACTTGGAAAGGGGCAGGGAGGAGGTGAGGGAGGGAGGGTAGGACTGGGAGGTAATGAGGGAGCAGGATTCAGCTGGGATACACAGTTAATAAAATGTAACTACTAATATAAAAACACAGAGATGGAAAAATGTCAAGTAACACACAAAGGTCGACCTATCAGAACCACACCAGAGTTCTCTACAGAAGAAGGTCCTGGTCAGATGTCATGTAGAGTCTAAGAAACTACAGATGTCAACCCAGACCACTATACCCAGCAAAGTTTCAGTCAATATAGACGGAGAAAACAAAATATTCCTTTACAAAACTAAACTTAAACAATATCTACATAGCAACCCAGCCCTATAGAAGATACTAGAAGAAAAACTCCAGCCATCAAAGACTTCACCCAAGAAAACATAGTATATAGATATCTTCACAACAAAAAAATTAAAAGAAAACAAGCAATGAAACATGGTACTACCACCAACTCAATAATAAAAGAACTTAACATTCATTGGTCACTATCTATCTGTGGAAAGCAGCTTATTAAGCTGCTTTGTTATGTTTTCACCTTCGCCCTTACCTTGACAGAGAAAAGAGGAAGTTTCGCCAAGTTCCTTAAAGCTTATCTGTGTGACCTTGAATCATAACAGCTATAGGGAAATAGTTTTAGAAAAGGACCATCACTGCTATAGTGAAGTAATTTTATAAAAGTTAGGCATTTCCATGAATCTTTTCTTTTTGTATTGATTTGACTTGTTTTTCCTTTGCCTTTAAAAGGGAACCTGTCAATAAACCCATGCTGCTTCAGTCATTACTGTCAGCCCTCTCAAGCCGATCCCTGAGTAGTGTGATTTGTTTTAATTATTTTAATCCTCACATCCCACCCAGGTACTTTTTGACTCTGCAGGTGGGCTCTGGCATCTATCATTATCAATGGACTAAACTCTCTAATGAAAAGACACAGACTAGCAGAAACGTTGAGGATATAGGATCCAACATTCTGCTGCTTCCAAGAAACACACTTCTGCAACAAAGGTAAACACTACCTCAGAGTAAAGGGCTGGAAAAATTATTTTCAAGGAAATGGACTCAGAAAACAAGGTAACAAGCTGAGGTAGCTGTCCTAATATCTAATAAAATAGGTTTCAACCAAAATTAACAAGAAAAAATGAGGAGGGGCACTTCATTCTCATCAAAGGAAAAATCCACCAGAAGGACATCAATATTCTGGATATTTATGCCCCTAATACAAGAGCACGTACATTTGTAAATGAAACATTGTTAAAGCTTAAATCACACATTGATCTCACCACCTTAATAATGGGAGAATTCAACACTCCACTCTCACCAATGGACAGGGCATCTAGACAGAAGCTAAATGGGAGAATATTGGTACATACAGACGTCCTAAATCAAAGGGACCTGATAGATGTCCATAGAACTTTTCACCCAAATTCGAAGAGCATACTTTCTTTACAGAACCTCATGGAACCTTCTCCAAAATAGACAATATAGTTGGTCACAACGCAAGTGTCCATGGATACATGAAGACTGATATAAACCCTTGTATCCTATCTGACCACAATGGTCTGAGTCTGAACCTCAACAACAACAGAAATCGCAAAAAGCCTACACACATATGAAAACTGGACAATTCACAACTCAATGACACCTGGATTAAGGAAGAAATAGAGGAAAAATTTAAAGAC
Organism: Rhombomys opimus; assembly: GCA_010120015.1. Taxonomy (NCBI): domain Eukaryota; kingdom Metazoa; phylum Chordata; class Mammalia; order Rodentia; family Muridae; genus Rhombomys; species Rhombomys opimus. The sequence goes on from REGO01000619.1 coordinate 564,911, forward strand.
TTCCTAGAATATGATGAAAATGAAAACAAAACTTACCCAAACTTATGGGAAACAATGAAAGCAGTGCTAAGAAGAAAGTTCATAACACTAAGTGCCTTCAAGAAGAAATTCAAAACACCTCATGCAAGCAAATGGCTCCCTAAAAGCCCTAGAAGAAAAAGAGACAATCACAAGGTGAGTAAGTGGCTGGAAATATTCAAAATTAGGACTGAAATCAATAAATTAGAAACAAATGAAACTATTCAAAGAATCAATGAAACCAAGAGCTGGTTCTTTGAAAAATCAACAAGATAGACAAAGCCTTAGCCAAACTAACTAAAAGGCAGAGAGAAACTATCTAAATCAGCAAAATGAGAAATGAAAAGGAGGACATAACAGCAGACACTGAGGACATCTAAAAAATGATTAGGTCTTACTAAAAAAGCCTATTTGCCACATAGTTTGAAAATGTAAAAGAGGAGGACATTTTTATTGAAAAATTCCATTTACCAAAATTAAATCAAGATCAGGTAAATATATTAAACAGTCCTATATCCTCCAAGGAAATAGACGTAATCATCAAAATTCTCCTTTCCAAAAATAGCTCAGGGCCAGATGGTTTCAGCCTAGAATTCTACCAGATCATCAGAGAAGAACTAACTCCAATTCTCTTCAAACTAATCTACAAAATAGAAACAGAAGGAATATTATCAACTTCTTTAATGAGTCACCTTGATACCTAAATGACACAAAGACCCAATAAAAATAATTTCGGACCTATCTCTCTTATGAACATTGCTGCAAATATACTTAATAAAATAGTTGCAAATCAAATTCAAGAACATATCAAAAGTATCATCCACCATGGCCAAGTAGGCTTCATCTCAGGCATGCACAGGTGGTTCAATATAAGGAAATCCATCAATGTACTCATCTATATAAACAAACTGAAGGAGAAAAACCACATGATCATAACCATAGATGCAGAAAAAGCATTTGACAAAATAAAACATCCATTCATGTTTAAAGTATTGGAGAGTTCAGGGAAACAAGGCACATACCTAAACCTAGTATGGACAACATGCAACAAGCCTATAGGCAACATCAAACTTCATGGAGAGAAACTTAAATCAGTCCCACTGAAATCAGGGACATGGCAAAGCTGCCTACCCTCAACATCTGTTGAACTTAAAGTCCTAGCTAGAGCAATAAGACAACTAAAGTAGATGAAGGAGATACAAATCGGAAAGGAAGATGTACAAGAATCACTATTTGCAGATGATATGACAGTACACTTGAGCGACCCTAAAAAGTCAACCAGAGAACTCCTTCAACTGATGAACACCTTCAGCAAAATAGCTGGATATAAAATTAACACCCCCCCAAAAAAAAAATCAGTAGCCCTCCTTTATACCAAAGATAAAAGGCCCTAGAAAGAAATAGGTATACAACAATTTTCACAATAATAATAATAATAACAACATAAAGTACCTTGGGGTGACTCTAACCAAACTAGAAAAAAAAAAAGACTTGTTTAAAAAAACAAAACAAAACAAAACAAAAAACCTTGAAGTCTCTGAAGAAAGAAATTAAAGAAGATAACAGAATACTGAAAGATCTGTGCTTATGTATCAGTTGGATTAACATAGTGAAAATGGCAATCCTGTCAAAAGCAATGCAATCTACAGCTTCAATGCAATTCCCATCAAAATATCAACTCAATTCTTAACAGACCTTGAAAGAAAAATTCTCAAACTCATAGGGAAAAACAAAAAACCCAGAATTACCAAAATGATCCTGTACAACAACAGATCTTCTGGAGGTATCTCCATCCCTGATCTCAAGCTGTACTACAAAGCAAAAGTAACACAAAATGCATGGTACTGGTATAGAAACAGAATGGTGGATCAATAGAACAGAATACCCAGAAATAAACCCACATACCTATGGACACCTGATTTTTGAGAAAGAAGCCAAAACCATACAATGGAAAAAAGACAACATCTTCAACAAATAATGGTCCCTAACTGGATGTCTACATGTAGAAAATGTAAATAGATTCATTTTTATCACCCTGCACAAAACTAGAGTCAAAGTGAATCAAAGACCTCAGCATAAAACCAGACACAGTAAATCGGTTAGAAGAAATATTGGGGAAGAACATAGAACTTATTGGCACAGAAGACAATTTCCTTAAGAGAACATGAACAGTATGGTCTCTAAGATCAAAAATCAATAAATGGGATCTCATGGAATTGAAAAGTTTCTGTAAAGCGAAGACACTGATGTGAAAACAAAATGACATCCTATAAATTGGGAAAGATCTTCACCAACCCTATATCTGACTGAGGGTTAATAACAATAATAAATAAAGAACTCAAGAATTTACAAAGCAATGACTCAAATAATCCAATTAAAAATAGGGTGCAGAGCTAAACAGAGAATTCTCAATTGAAGAATATCAAATGGCAGAGAAACACTTAAAGAAATGCTCAAAGTTGTTAGTCATCAAGAAAATTCAAATCAAAGTGACAATGAGATTTCACCTTACATCCATCAGAATGGCTAAGATAAAGAACTCAAGTGACAATACATGCCTCAGAGGATGTGGAGAAAGAGAACTCCTCCTCCTTTGCTGGTGGGAATGTAAACTTGTACAACCACTTTGGAAATCAAAGTGGTGCTTTCTCAGACAGTTAGAAATTGTGCTTCCTCAAGATCCAGCAGTACCACTCCTAAGCATATATCTAAATATGCTCAAGTACACAACAAGGATATTTGCTCAACCATGTTCCTAGCAGCTTTATTTGTAATAGCCAGAAGCTGGAAACAACCCAGATGTCCCTTAACTGAGGAACAGATACAGAAATTGTGGTACATCAACACAATGGAATACTACTCAGCAATTAAAAACAATTAAATCATGAAATTTGCAGGCAAATGGTGGAATCTATAAAAGATCATCCTGAGGGAGGTATTCCAGAAGCAGAAAGACACACACAGTATATTCTCACTTTGATGTGGATACTGGACATATAATATGGGATCAACCTACAAAAATCTGTACAAAAATGAAGATAAGCAAGGAGGACTCTGGGTAAGATGTTGAATCCTCACTCAGAAGCACAAATATGATGGACATTGGAAAAAAGAGAAATCACAAAACAGGACAGGAGCCTACCACAGAGGGTCTCTGAAAGACTCTACCCAGCAGTGTATCAAAGCAGTTGCTAAGAGTCATAACGAAACTTTTGGGCCATGTTCAGGGAATTTTATGAAAGAAATGAGAGATAGTAAGACCTGAAAGGGACAAGACCTCCACAAGCAGAGCAACAGAACCAAAAATTCTGGGCACAGGTGTCGTTTCTGTTACTCATACTCCAAGAAAAGATCATGTACGAAGATAACATAGAAGCCCTAGTACCCTACACATAAGAAGCCCATGGCAGCTCAGTGTCCAAGTGGGCTCCCTAGTAAGGGAAACAGGGACTGTCTCTGACGTGAACTTAGTGACTGGCTCTTTGATCTCCTCCCCCTGTGGGCAGAGCAGCCTTACCAAACCACAGAGGAAGACAATGCAGCCAGTCCTGTTGAGACCTGATAGGCTAGGATCAGACTGAAAGAGCGAAGGACCTTCCCTATCTGTGGACTTTGAGAGGGTCATGGGAGGAGATAAGGGAGGGAGATCGGGATTGGGAGTGAATGAAGGATTGGGCTACAGCAGGGATACAAAGTGAATAAACTGTTATTAATATAAAAATTTTTTAAATGCGTAAAGAAATGGAGGAAGATAAGGTCATACAGATTAGGGCCATCCATAAAGAAATAGAGGTAGATAAATCAATGAGCTTAGTGCAATCCCTAAAGAAATAGAAAAACATAAAGTCAAACAGATTATGTTCAACCATAAAGAAACAGAGGTAAATAAACAGATTTTAGCCATCCATAAAGTAGTAAAGGAAGATAGAGTCAAATAAAGTACGTTCATCTATAAAGACATGCAGAAAGATGCAGCCATATAATTTGTGACCTTCAGAGAGGAAATAAATAAATCACTGAAAGAAATAAAAGAAACAGAGCAATGTTCAAACAAATAGGTGAAGGAATTGAAAGAAATGCAGGAAAATACAGTTAAACAGGTGAAGGAAATAAAAAAAATGTTACAATAACTGAAGATAGAACTTGAAAAATTATAGAAAACACAAACGGAGGAAATCATGGAAAGAAAGAACTTAGGAAAGTAAACAGGAACTAGAGAGGCAAGCATAACCAACAGACTAGAGAAAGAAAAAAGGATCTAAGGTGTGGAAGATACAAAGGTTGATACTGATGTATCCATCAAAGAAAATGTTATCTAAAAATCTTCTGACACAAACCTTCCAAGAAAACCAAGACAACATAAAAAGACAAAACCAAAGAATAATAGGAAGAAGGGGAAATAATATTTCCCTCTACAAAGACCAGACAATACTTTCAATAAAAGCATAGAAGAAAATGTGACCAGTTTAAAAGAGAGGCCTACAAGCCTACAGAACACCTAATAAATTAGACCAGAAATAAAAATCTTAATGCCATGTAATAACCAAAACAGTAAGTATATAGAACAAAGAAAAAAAATACTAAAAGCTGTAAGGGACAAAGGTCAAGTAACATATAATAGGACCCATCATAATCAAACCTGACTTCTCAACTGAGACTATGAAAGCCAGAAGGGTCTGGAAAGATATCATGCAGACCCTAAGAGAACAGAGATGTCAGCCCAGACAACAATAACCTGCAAAACTCTCAATCATCATAGATGCAGAAAGCAAGACATTCAAAGACAAGAACAAGTTTAAACAATACCTTCACACAAATCCAGCATCACAGAACATGCTAGAAGAAAAAGTACAACCCAAGAAACACAGGGAAAAATATAACCCCACTAAAGCAAAACTAAAAGGCAAGCACACGAACACTAACACAAACAACATCAAAATCAAAGGATCTAACAGCCACTGCTCTGCTCATTATTCTCTCACAACATCAGTGGATTCAACTTTCCAATAAAAGAAACAAACTGACAGAAAGGATACGTAAACAAGACCCAACAATCTGGTCCATACAAGAAAGAGACCTAAGTCACAAAGATAGATATTACCTGAGAGTAAAGGGATGGAAGTTGGTTTTCCAAGCACAGGGACCCAAGAAGCAATCAGGAGTTGTCATTCTAATATCAAATGAAATAGACTTTCAACCAAAATTAATCAAAAGAGATGGGGAAGGACACTTCATACACATCAAAGTGAAATTCCACCAAGAAGATACCACAATTCTGAACATCTATGCCCCAAATACACGGACAACTATATTTGTAAAAGAAACATTAATCAAACTTAAGCCACACATAGATCCACACACGTTAACATTGGGAGACTTCAACACCCTACTCTTTACAAAGGGTAAGTCAACAAATCAGAAACTAAAAAAGAAAAAATGACACTTACAGAGGCCATGAATCAAAATGACCTAACAGACATCTATAGAACCTTTCACACAAACACAAAGGAATATACTTTATCAGAGCAGCTTAGGGAACCTTCCCCAAAATAGACCATATAGTTGGTAACAAAGGAAACACCAACAGATTAAAGAAGACTGAAATAATCCCTTGTATCCTACCTGACCACCATTGACATCAACAACAGCAGAAATAGCAGAAAGCCTAAACACACATGGAAGCTGAATAACTTGCTACTCAATGACAGTTGGGTCTGGGAATAAAGAAAGAAAGAAATTAAAGTCTTCCTAGAATTAAATCAAAATGAAGACACAACATACCCAAACTTATGGGATACAATGAAAACTTTACTCTTAAGTAAAGTTCATAGCACTAAGAGTCTTCAAAAAGAAAATTTTATCATCTCATAAAAGCAACTTAATGGCTCACCTGAAATCTCTAGGAAAAAAAAAAAAAAAACACACCAAAGAGGAGTAGACAACTGGAAATAATCAAATTCAAAGCTGAAATCAATAAATTAGAAACAAATTATACAATTAAAAAAATCAATCAAACCAAGAGATGGTTCTTTGAAAAAATCAAGTAGACAAACCCTTAGCCCAACTAATTAATTAAAAGGCAGAGAGACACTATCCAAATCAACAAAATCAGAAATGAAAAAGGAGACATAAGAAGACACCAAGGAAAACCAAACAATCATTAAGTTTTACTTCAAAGGACTATATGTCACAAAATTTGAAAATCTAAATGAAATGGACAATTCTCTTGATTGATTACACTTACCAAAGCTAAATCAAGACCAGGTACAAAAATTAAATAGTCCTGTATCCCATAAGGAAATAGAAGCTATCATCAAATGTCTCTATCCAAGAAAATCCCAGGTCCAGATGGTTTCAGCACAGAATTCTACCAGGCCTTCAAGAAGAGTTAACACACTCTTCGAACTCTTCCACAAAATAGAAAAAGAAGGAACATTACCAAACTCATTCTATGAAGCCACAGTCTCCTTGACACCTAAACTTCACAAAGACCCAACAAAGAAAGAGAATTTCAAGCTAATCTCCCATATGAACATTGATGCAAAAATACTCAACAAAATACTCTCAAACTGAATCAAAGAACACCTCAAAGATATGCTCCATTGTGATCAAGTAGGCTTCATCCCAGGTATGCATGTATGGTTCAATATAAGGAAATACATCAATATAATCCACCATATAAAAAAAAAACTGAAAGAAAAAATAACCTCATGATAATCTCCTTAGATGCTGAAAAGCATTTGATAAAATCCAATGTTCATTTATGTTTAAAGACTTGGAGAGTTCGGGGATACAAGGTATTTACTTAAACATAGCAAAGGCAATATACAGCAAGCCTATAGCCAACATAAAACTAAATGAAGAGAAACTTAAATCAATCCCACTGAAATCTCAGACAAAGATAAACTCCCCACAGTCTCCAATATCTTCAACACAGTTCTTGAAGTCCTTGCTAGAACAATAATACAATTAAAGGAGATCAAGGGGAATCAATTCAAAAAGGAAGAAGTCAAAGTATCACTATTTTCAGATGATATGATAGTATACATGAGTGACCCCAAAAATTCTACCAGGGAATGCCTACAGCTAATAAACACCTTATGCAGAGTGGCTGGATACAAAATTAAATTAAAGATAAAATCAGTAGCGCTCCTTCCTGTATACAAAAACAAACAAACAAACAAACAAACAAAAAACAGTTGGCTGAGAAAGAAATTAGGGAAACAACAGCCACCAAGGATATAAAACACCTTGGTGTAACTCTAACCAAACAAGTCAAAGATGTGTATGAAAAAACTTCAAGTCTCTGAAGAAAGAAAATGAAGAAGATATCAGAAGATGGACAGTTCTCCCAAGGTCATGGCTTGGCCAGATTAACATAGTAAAAGTGACCATCTATTTTTTTTAGCTTAATAAATCTATTTATTTTATCTTATTTTATTTTATTAATATTAGTTACAGTTTATTAACTTTGTATCCCTGCTGTATCCTGCTCTATGTTAGAAAAAGCACCCCCCTCCACTCACCAGGTTCCCTGTATGAAGGTCACCCTTGGGCTACAGGAGAACAGGATCCCTAGGTCCAGATAATGCATGCTCCTTAGTTGAGGTCTCAGTCTCTGAAAGCCCCCGCAGGGCTTGGATTAGTTGACTCTACTGGTTTACTTGTGAGGATCCTGTCCCCTCCAAGCCCTTCCATCTTTCCTCCAACAATTCCACATGATCCCCAGAGCTCTGCTCCATGCTTTGCTGCAAGCTACTGTCTGTAGCCTCCCACACGACAAGTTAAGGTCCTGCCTGGAAGCAGAGCAGAGTATCATTGTTAGTGTCAGAGGCTCACTCTACTGTGAGGTGGGTCTCAGGTTGGGCCAATTATTGTTTGGACTTACGCTCAGTTCCCACAGTTTTCTTTGGGTGGGTAATTGAACCTTCCTTCCCTTAGTTTTGTCTGCTTAGGAGGTGGTCACTTCAGTCTTCATGTCCCCCTCCTGTTAGGAGTCTCAGCTAGGGTTACACACATATCCTCTCATAAGACTACCCTGGCACAGGCCTCCAAATTGATAAAGAGATGTCGCTCACCCGAAGTTTCCCTTCTTTTGCTAGCCCTCTCACCTACCACCCCCATTCTCCCCATATCTGATCTCCACCTTTCTTTCCCTCACTATTCTATCTCCTGTCAAGTTCCCTCTCATCATCTACTTCTGCTTTCTATTTTATTTCCCCTACAGAGTGACATTCTGGCACCCTCTCTTGGGCCTTCCTTGTTACTTAGCTACTTTGGGTCTGTGAATTTTATTATGATTGTCCTATACTGTTGGTCTAATATCTACTTATAAGTGAGTACATACATGTGTGTCTTTCTGGGTCTGGGTCACCTCACTTAGAATGATCTTTTCTAGTTCCATCCATTTTCCTGCAAATTTTATCATTTTCTTATTTTTAATAGCTGAGTAGTAGTCCACTGTGTAAATGTACCACAGTGTCTTTATCTTTTCTTAAGTTGAGGGACAGCTAGGTTGTTTCCATTTTCTGGCTAAAATGCACAAAGCCATTATGAACATAGCTGAGCAAATATACTTGTGGTATGTTGGAAAATCTTTTGGGTATATGCCCTGGAACTACATAGCTGGTACTTGAGGTAGAACTATTCCTAAATTCAGAGAAAGTGCCAGATTGATTTCCAGAGAGGTTCTGCAAGTTTGCACTCTCACCAGCAATGGAAGTGTTTCCCTTTTGCACATCCTTCTAGCATATGTTGTCATTTGAGCTTTTAATCTTAGGCATTCTGACTGGTGTAAGATGGAATCTTAGAGTAGATTTGACTATTTTATTTATAGCCATGCCTTTCTCTAAGGATTGGGGCAGTCTAAAGTCTGTCTTTTATACTTATCATGTGGTTTATTATTTCCTATTGTTTGAGAATCTATTATTTCAATTGTTTTTAATAAAATTAATTTTTTAATATTAATTACAATTTATTCACTTTTTATCCCAGCTGTAGCCCCTTCCCGAATTCCCTCTATATCTCACCCTCCCTCCCTCATCTCCTCCCATGCACCTCTCCAAGTCCACTGACAGGGGAGGTCCTCCTCCCCTATCATCTGACCCCAGCCTATCAGGTCTCATCAGGACTGGCAGCATTATCCTTCTCTGTGGCCTGGCAAGGCTGCTCCCTCCTTGAGGAAGGGGGTCAAAGAGCCCACCACTGAGTTTATGTCAGGAAAGTCCCCATTTGGACACTGAGCTGCCATGGGCTACATCTTAGCAGGGGTTCTAGGTTATGTCCAGGAATGGTCCTTGGTTGGAGTATCAGTCTCAGAAAAGACCCTTGTACTCAGATATTTTGGTTCTCTTGCTCTCCTTGTGGAGCTCCTGTCCTTTCCAGGTCCCACTACCTCGCCTTCTTTCATAAGATTCCCTGCACTCTGCCCAAAGTTTGGTTAAGAGTCTCAGCATCTGCTTTGATACACTGCTAGGTAGAGTCTTTCAGAGGCCCTCTGTGGTAGGCTCCTGTCCTGTTTTCTGTTTTCTCCTATTACAACGTTCATCCTGTTTGTCTTTCTAAGTGAGGATTGATCATCTTAATTGTTTTCAATTTATTCAATTGTATTGAAAATTGTCTTACACAGAATGGCTGTCTTTGACCTCCATTGATCATTTCCTTGATAGCAGTACACCCATAAGCAGTGGTATACATTCAGCAAAATTCTCATCAACTGGCTATGTTTTTTTGTACTTAAAGTAATACCCAAGTAACCATCTCTAACACAGAAACACAGAAGCTATAGTCTTACTAGATATACGAAAACACATTTAAGTGAAACCCGTGGCCCAGCAGTAGATGGCCAACACACACACCTACACAAACACACACACACACACACACACACACACACACAAAATCAGTAGTATTTTGATTGTATTTTATATTTTTATTTTTAAATTTATTACAATTTATTCACTTTGTATCCCAGATGTAGCACCTCCCTCATCCCCTCCCAATCCTGTCCTTGTTCCCTCCCTCTTTTCCTTCTATGCCCCTCCCCTAGTCCACTGATGGAGGAAGACCTCCTCCCCTTCCATCTGACCCTAGCCTATCAGGTCCCATCAGGACTGTCCGCATAGTCTTCGTCTGTGGCCTGGTAAGGCAGCCCAGCCCTCAGGAGGAGATGAACAAAGAGCCAGCCACTGAGTTCATGTCAGAGACAGCCCCTGTTCCCTTTACTATGGAACCCACTTGGACATGGAGCTGCCACTGGCTATATCGGTGCAGGGGTTCTAAGGTTATTATCTCCATGAATGGTCCTTGTTGGAGTATTAGTCTCAGAAAAAAAAACCCTGGGCTAAGATGTATACTCAAGTATAAGTGGATATTAGAAATATAATATTAACATTATATTTGATAAACATACCAAATTCTACATTTAAAGAACCTAAATGTACACTTAAAGTACACCTAAAGAAGCTAAGCAAGAAGGAGGACGCTGGGTAAGATGCTCAATCCTCATTCAGAAAGGCAAATGGGATAGACCTGGGAAGATGGAGTATACAGGGAACAGGACCGGAGCCTACCACAGAGGGCCTCTGAAATACTCTACCCAGCAGGGTATTAGAGCAGATGCAGAAACTCAGAGATACGCTTTGGGCAGCCTTCAGGGAATCTAATGAAAGAAGGGGGAGATAGAATGACATGGAGGGAACAGGAGCTCCACAAGGAGAACAATCAGTACTAATTTTAAAGTGATTTTTGTCCCAAAATGGTCCCCTCTTCCCCTGGGCTTCTATGTGTCTTCATATGTATGTATGTATGTATGTATGTATGTATGTATGTATGTATGTATGTGTGCATGTATGTATGTTTCTATTTAATCTATTTATTCAAATTTATTTTTTAACCATACAGGTCTTTTGCTTTTTTATATGTGGCATTTCCTGTGTACAAGTATATGAGTGTCTGTGTCTGTTTATCTTATCCTTTAGCTCTGCCTCTTTTTTTTTTTTCACTATTTTGTCATATTCTCATTTGTATTTGTTGTAGTTGCCTGTTTGTTTTCTAATGAGAAAGAGTAGTAAAGGGTGTGGATTTCAGTTGCTGGGAAGAACTGGGATGAAGAAGTGTAGGAGAAACTTGGATCTGATTACATTTTATAAAAAAAGGTATTTTCACTAAAAACCATGATAAGCAAACATTAAATTTGTCAATAACAACAAAGTAAGGACTTTAAAAACCTTTTTGTATACTTAACATGTTTTTACCTATTTTGGAATGGTGACTTTACTTTAAACTCTACAAAATATTTGCCTTTTAAAGATTATTTTTAATTTCAAGCTATATGTATGTTTTTTTTCTATCTGTGCTTCATTTTGTTCTACTTGAAAAAAATTCCTTTAGTACTGACCTTATGAAGATAATATATCCTATTAATTTTACCTAAATATTAACAAATTGTTTTGTTTATATTGTATGTTCAGTCAATATGGACAGATGCTTTCATTTATCACGAAAACAATGTTTACATTATATTTTAAAGAAAAATGGTTTTTAAAGGTATATTTATCATTTAATTTTATCATCATCAATTAGTAAAAAATTTTCCATATTACTCAATATTTGGTATTTGATTATGGGTTGTGTGTGTGTGTTTGGTTACATAGGTTTTTATTGTGATGTTATTTATCATTACAAAATTGTTTATATATTATCTCACCGTTGTATATTTCTATCTTTAGGAGAAAAAAGGCCTTTTGCATTATGTAGTACTGATATGAACTTGCTTTATAGATAGCTTTCATTTCTGCTGCCTACATAACAAGTACCAGTACTTGTTGGGTAATACACTATTCATTTCAAGAATCGTCAGACTGTTTAACAGAGTGTGCACACCATGTGTTTTATTCCCACAAGCAAGGAATCAAGTTTTAAGTGTATGTACATTTTCAACAGTAATTCTTGTTTTCTTTTTATATCTATGCTAGAACATGTATGATTTATTACATTTAGGGTGTCTATAATTATTATTTGCTTTTTATTTATATCTATGCTAGAACATAGACTAGAACTATGAATATGTAATCCAGCCTCAATTAAATGTTTCTCTTTATGCGATTTGCCACTGTCATAGTGTCTCTTCACAGCAATAAAATATTAATACAAAAGTTAATATCAGGGAATGGGGTGTTGCCATGTTAGGCCTTATTGTGCTTCTGTTCGGTAGACTGTGGACTTTGGGACGTTGGACTCAGAAAGCAGATGAATGCTTTAAGTAGAGATTAATGGCCATACTAGTAGGAACACAGAAGACAGGGGTGCTGAGGATGATTTTAATTGTAGGGCCCCAGGCTTAAGACGTTTCTTAGAAGAAGTACATTAATATTTAATTTAGAGAAGATTCTTGTGGTATTATGGTCAGGAATGTGGCCACTTTCTGTCCTTGTCCAAAAAATTACTTCTGAGGTTATATTGAAGAGTTATGGATTATCAGCTTTGGAAGATCAGATTTTCAGACAGCCTAATATTGACTATGTTGCTTGGTTATTAGTGGTTATGCTTATGCAAATCTATAATGAAAAATAGCAAGATGAGCATGAACAAAAACATAAAATGTTCAGTTTGAGGTACAAAAGATCATTAGTAAAATGTTTTTTGAAAAGCCTAATCATCAATGGAATAATGAATGTGCTGACCTTAGGGTGAGACTAGACCTAGCTAAGCTTTCAACTTGTGTGAAAAAGTTTAAAAAAATTTAGGGCCAGGTATATAAGTGCATGCCTTTAATTTCAGCACTTAGAGAGAGGCAGAGGCAGGCTGATCTCTGAGTTCATGGCCAGCCTGGTCTACAGAGCAAGTGCCAGCATAGCCAAATTCAGACAGTGAAGAAAACCACTGAGAAAAGAAAGCTGATGAAAACATATTTGAATGAGAGTGGCAATTTCCAGCCTCAACAAGCAAAAGAACTTTTGACTTCCAGCCGTGTGGTTCTGGTTTACAGTCAAAGATACAACAAAGTGGTTATGGAATCTCCCTCCAGGTTTAAGGAAAGCTGCTGCAGCTAGGAATGTGTCAGTTGTTTCTCTGCATGGAGGCTCACAAGGTCTTTCTTTGAAACTATGAAAGAAAGTCTTGATTGCTTTGGAGACCTCAATATGTTAGAGATACCAGAGTTGTAGTAGTCAAAGAGAGCTACTAACAAGGAATGGAACTAGCCCAGGAGAAAGAACTGTGCTACTGTCAACAAAGCCAAAAGGACTGAAGAACTGTAGAACTAGAGAGTTCTTTGACACCAAACATGGAGAAGCAAAGTTTTAAGTTGAGCTGATAGTGTTAGGTCTTGGGTCCAGTATTTTCTCCTTATACTCTATTTCCTACCTTTTGAAAAGAGAATATGTACTTTGTGTCACTGTATATTGGAATTAAGTTGTCAGTGTTTTTTATTTTGGTTTTAAAAGGGATTTCAGTTAAGAGATTGCCATGAGCCTCAGAGAATTTGAACTTTGGACTTAAAAAAATGTGGAGACTATGATAAACTAAGAATGGAGTTTTGGAAATTGTACTGAATGCAGTTGCATTATGATGTGTCTATAATCTTATAGGGGCTATGTAGTAGAATGTGATTGTTTGAATGAAAATAGTACTCAACGAGACTGACATTATTAGGAGGTGTATCTCTGTTGGAGTAACTGTGGCCTGATTAGAGGAAATGTGTCATTGGGGATGGGTTTTGAGGTTTCAAGTACTCAACCCTGGCCCAGTGTCACTCTCCCTGTTGCCTGTTGATCCAGATGTAGAACTCTTGGTTCATTCTCTACCACCATGTTTGACTGTGTACTGCTATGCTTCCCACCATAATGTTATTGGTTTAAATCTTTGAATCTGTAAGCAAGCCCCAAATAAATGGTTTCCTTTATAAGAATTGCCATGGTTGTGGCATTTCTTCACACTAATGAGGATGTAACTAAGGCATACTTGTTAGTTATGTGTATATGCTAGAATATTTAAACCTTCTCATATATTCACATTTTTTACAAAATTGTATTGTGTCCATGCTGTTGATTATTAATATTAAATATTTATTTATCTTTTAGTTAAACAGCGGTTATTCCTAAACTAGTTGTATACCCAAATCACCACAGAGGCACTAGGATTTATTGAATTAACCTTGAGCATAATGCTGGGCAATAGTTACTCCAGCCTAAACCTCCAAGCCTGCATGGTTTCCTCCCATTCAGAATTTCCACATTATACTTGCTTTTAGTCATATCTTAGGTCCAGTTCATCTCTTCCCTTGGTTCCCTGTCCTCTCCTGCCAGGTTTCTACTCTCCAAGACCTCTCACTAGTTTCTTTCTCTTTCCCTCTGGACCAGGATGTCCCACTCTATTCTTCTCATTGCACAGCATTGGCTGGTTGTTTTATTGAAAATACAGAAAACAAATGCTGGCATATATACACAAACATGAGACAGGTGATGCTTACAATAAGCATCACAATGCATTGTCCAGAATGAATAGAGATAGTGGGGCAGAGAAATCAGCATTTGAATGAACAAGAATGAATTGTGTAATTCAAAAAGAAAATTATACCAACATATCCAGTTATTTATTATATATGTGTATATGTGTGTATATATATATATATATATATATATATATATATATATATATGCATGTACCCATATACATGCACATGAGTACAGTGTGCCAGTAGTACACATGCAGAAGAAATCAGAAGAAAACTTGCAGAAGTAAATTTGTTTCGTCTGTTTTGTGAGCCTGGAAATTGACCATGAGATTCATACTTATCAGTAAACACTTTGACCCACTGAGCCAACTTGTCATTCCATTCTTGACAATTTACAATTAATTCTTGGTTGGTAGTTTCATTACAGATTGCAAAGGTTCTTTAATTAGGTTGGAAATTCTTTTAAAAATGTACACAGGGTATATACCCACTTTTAAGTGGATATTATACACATAATGTAGGATAAACATACTAAAGTCTGTATATCTAAAGAAGCTAAGCAAGAAGGAGGACCCTGGGTAAGATGCTCAATCCTCATTCAGAAAGGCAAATGGGATGGACATCTGAAGAGGGAGAAAAAGGGGAACAGGACAGGAGCCAAGCACAGAGGGACTTTCAAAGACTCTACGCAACAGGATATCAACACAGATGCTGAGGCTCATAGCTAACCTATGGGCAGAGTGCAGGGAATCTTATGAAAGAAGGAGGAGATGAAAGACCTGGAGGAGGCAGGAGCTCCATAAAGAGAGTAACAGAAACAGAAATCTGGTCCCAGGGGTCATGCATGGAGATTACCTAGAACCCTTGCACAGATATAGCCCATAGCAGCTCAGTCTCCAAGTAACTACCCTAGAAAGGGGAACAAGGACTGTCTCTGACATGAAATCAGTGTCTGGCTCTTTTATAACCTTCCCCTAATGGGGGAGCTGTTTTACCAGGCCACAGAGGAAGAAAATGCAGCCAGTCTTGTTGAGACCTGAGGTCAGATGGGCTGGGGTCAGATTTGGAAGGGGAGCAGGACCTTCCCTATCAGTGGACTGAGGAATAGACATGGGAGAAGCAGACAGAGAGGGGGTGGGATTGGGAGGAGATGAGGGAGGAGGCTACATCTGGGACACACAGTTATTAAATTTTAATTAATAAAAATAAATAAATTATTTATTCATTCACTGATTGTAGAGCCCATTCTCTTCTCTCATTCAACACCCCCACACTCCTCCACTCCATTATTCCCTCTCCTTTTCCTTAGAGAAAGGGGGTTGTCCTGCATGAGTATCAAACAACCCTGGCACATTAAGTCTCTGCAGGACTAGGCACGTCCTTTCCCACTGAGGTCAGAAAAGGCAGTCTGGTTAGGGAAACAGTTTCAAAGGGAGGCATCTGAGTCAGAGAGAGACACAACTCCTGCTCTTAGGGTACCCACATGTAGATCAAGCTGTACATCTGTGCACATATGTGCAAGGGGCCTAAGACCAGTCCATTCATTGGTGAAACTGTCTCTATCAAAGGTCATGGGCCCAGGGTATGACTTTCTAGGTCTTCTTGTGGAGTTCTTGATCCCTCTCCCTCACCCAACTGTTCTACCAAATCTTCCATGAGACTCACTAAGCTCTGTCAAATGTTTGGCTATGGATCTCTGCACCTGTTTCCCTCAGATACTGGGTGAAACCTCTCAGAAGACAGTTAGAATTGTCTTCTATCTATTTGCATAGTACAGTAACATTAATAGTGCCAGGGATTTGTTCTCTTTCATGGGATGGGTCTCAAGTAGGGCTATTCATTGGTTGGAAGCTATAGTACATATGAAAAGAACTTGTAGGGTAAAATAGTAATAATAATAATAATAATAACAACAACAAATAAATAATGTTAAATGGCCTGACAGGACCCCAGGAGAAAAGGAACCTCCAAAGATGCCAATGAGTTTGTTTTTGGTTTGTCATCTATGACTGGTAGCTTATGTCTCCAATGAGACTATCTTGAAGAAAATTATTAAAATTTCTTAAAAGTTTTAAGTTGTTATCAGTTGAGTGTTATCAGAGAGTGCTTCTGGGTTAGGGATCTGGGCACATGTCTACTTCTTTAAGCTCTAGGCTATCATCAGGTATAGTCCCATTCAGGCCCTGTGAATGCTGCCTCAGGGTTTGAGTTCCTATGTGTGTCAGTCTTGCAGTGTTTAGGACTTGTATCCTTGGCATTCTGCAACCCTCTGACTCACAGACTCTGCCTCTTCTTCCACAGGGTTACTTGAGTCCTAAAGGGTGGGGATTAATTGAGACATCCTGTTTAGGACCGAGTGTTTCACGGTCTCAAACTCTCTGTATATTGTCAGGCTCTGGGTCTCTGTTTATTCCCATCTGCTTCATGAGGAAGCTTGTCTGTGATGGTTGAGTAAGGCACTTATCTCTGAATATAGCTATATCAGTAATCTTTTTATTGCTATGTTCCTTGTTTTTGCTTTCTCATTTTCTGGCCTATCTAGTCTCAGCTTTTTGGCCATCCAAGAAGTTTCAGCTGTGGATTCTATCTCATGGGTTGAGCCTTACCTCCAATCAGGTAGTGGTTGGTTAGGCTCACAAACTTTGTGTAACCATTTCACTAGTATTTTTTTAGGGCATGATTCCATTATAAATTGAAAGGCTTATAATAAGAGTTGATGCTTACCTTTCTTCTTTGGTTCATCTTTGGAGGCATTCAATGGAAAAAATAGCATCTTCAGCAAATTTTGCTGGTCTAACTGGCATCTACATGTAGAAAAATGAAACTATATCCATATTTATCACCCTGCACAAAACTTATGTCCATGTGGATCAAAGACTTCAATATAAAACCAGACACACTAAACATGCTAGAAGAAAAAGTGGTGAAGAACCTCAAACTCACTGGCACAGGAGGCAACTTTCTGAACAGAACACAAAAAGCACAGGTTCTAAGAGCAGCAATCAAAAATTGGGACCTCATGAAACTGAAAAGCAAAGGACACTGTCCTCAGAACAAAATGACAGCCTACAGACTGGGAAAATATCTTCACAAACCGTATATCTGACTCAGGACTAATATCCAGAATACATAAAGAACTCAAGAAATTAAACAGCAACAAATCAAGCAATACAATTATAAAAATGGCATGAACTTGTTTGCCTGCTCTTTGATCACCTCCTCCTGGCTAGGTGGCCTTACTAGGCCACAAAGAGAGAGTATCCAGACAGTCCTGGTTAGACCTGATAAGCTAAGTTTCTATAGTAGTGGACTTGGGGAGAGTCATAAGGGATGGTAGTAGGAGGGAGGGTGGGACCAGGAGGAGATGAAGGAGGAGGCTACAGGTGGGATACAAAGAAAATAATTTGTAATTAATAATATTATAATTATAATCATAAAGAAAAAAATAAAAAATAAACTAGAGAGTGTGAGAAGAAGGTATCTAACACCCATACATGTACAAACTTGCACATGTACACTAACATGAACATGTACACAGAAAAGCAATGGTTGATGATTTTAAATACAATCTTTGATCACCGTCTTAAATATTTTGAACTAGTGGTGGAAACAATCACCCACAATTTAAAAGCATTTACTCTTTTTGTTGAGTACTGGATTTTGATTCTTATCAGCCAGCTATGAATCAATTTCCAGAGAATCTTATATCCTCTTCTGCCTACCATAGCGACCAAACATCCATTTGATAAAGACATATACAGCTGGACAAGAACATCATACAGAGAAAAATTGGTAAAATCTTTAATTAAAATTCTGTTTCTTAGTTTATAAAATATAAATAACAATTCATAGACAGGCTTATTTGAGGACTAACTGTAAGAAGTTTTAAGTAACTTAAATAATGTCTGACCTGTAAGTAATCAATATCTTAGCTGATAGATTTAAAATTCTTAATAGTTCCCCTGGAACCTGGTGAAAAACAGTTACATAATAAATAATAAATAACTATCACTGTAGAAGTAATTTTATTATGGTGACTGTCTAAATGAATGAACAGATTTAGGATCATTTAACTGAAAAAATTATCAACACACATATGGATGCAATTAATTCAAGTTAACTAGTTTGTGAGCTGGCTAGTTTTATGTCAGTTTGACATAAGCTACAGTCTTGTTCAAATAGGGAACCTCAATTTAGAAAATGTCATTGCTATATTCACCTGTGAATAATTTTTCTTGATTGATGTTTGAGATGGGAGGGCCCCAGCTCACTGTGAATGGTCCTGGATAGTATAAGAAAGCAGGCTGAGCAAAGCAAACAGAGCAAGTCTGGAATCATTTCTCCTGGTTTGAGCTCCTTACCTGACTACCTTGGATATTCAACTACACATTGTAAGACAAAATTAAACCCTTTCCTCCTCAAGTTAATTTTGATGATTTTAAACACAATCTTTGATCACTGTCTTAAATATTTTGAAGCCCACCTCTGTGGGCTGACCCCAGTGAAACATTTTTCTAAGCTGATGGTTTCCAGGTATCAGGAATCCATTCGGAATTCTTACTTCAGACTGTCTTCATTTGAAAAATTTCCATTTTTGTAAGTCAGATCCCTTTAAAACTATAAATCTCTTTTAAATATTATATCAAATTGTATGTTAATTCTGACAAATATTTGGTTGAAAATGGGAGGTCTCTACACCTTCCAGTATCTTCTTCCCAATACTACTAATGTCTTCTAAAGAAAAAAATTCTAAAATTCAGATGAAAATAGAAAACAGCTTGAGGCAGCTTGAGAAAATAAAACTTCAATTAAAATATAAGCCAATAGTCCTCTCATATTTTCTAGTGTTTCTTTTAAGAATGTGATAAAGATACCAAATGTTAAAAAATGGCACATTAGACATTGTGTTAGTATGTCCAAGTGAAAGAGTTACAAGAGAAAACAATATAGCCTATTTCTATTAGAGTATTAAGAATTACATGTACTTGGGATTTTCTACAGTTTAGCTAAGCATTCACTGAACTATTCTAAACTGCTTTCAGTGGGATTGATAGGCAGAGGGAGTTATGGAGCTGCTCTCCAAAAGTGACTTAGGATCCAGGAACATAGAAACCAGCAGGGACTTTCAAGGTTGCAGAATTCAATCACAAGAGGGTTGCTGTGGACACATGTAAATGTTCTTATTTTTGCAAATGGGGGCGGGGCAGCTGAGATGAGAGCATGTCTGCATTGCATCCAGATCACACATACTTAGAAGGTCTTTAGATGTGATCCCTTGATAGAACAGCCATGTTGTTGGATTACAATTCATCTATTTTTCTTTTTTATAAGCCAAAATTTGAACAGTTTAAATGGTATAACAGAAACAATTGTCAGTCTATAAACTTAACAGTCCCTATGTCCTTCTAAAGATCCGTTGATGGGATGACCCTTCAGAACTGCAGTCCTGTCCATCTGTCCTTCAGCAAATGTCAAGTTCAACAACAATGTTTTCCAATCTTCAAGTCTGATGAACAGTCTGTCCCTTTTTAGCCAGTTTGTTGATCTGTCCACCTATAGGGGAGATCAGTTTTCTACATTGTTTGTGTTGCTGTCTTTCTGCATCTCTTCCTTCCTTGAGTCGTGCCTTTCATATGAAGGCTTCTATAATTCAGTTCAGATATTTATTAATTTTGATAGAAACCATAGTATTTCATCATCTGTGCAGATATAGGCAAAACTTCTTCTACAATTCAATACATTCCATGGCTTCCACTATGATGTGAAAATATACCTAAAGTAGATAGATTGGTATAAGTCAGTAGTTATTTTCTACAATCCAGTGTCTTTCAGGTTATTCTCCATTTCTGTTTATCAAGGTAAAAACAAATTTTTATGACTCCAGACATATAAAGAGCAAGCATTTCTTACCTTTTAAACTAGATCCTTAGGCACTTTCATTACATGCCTGCTTCCATGCCTTAGAGATGGGCTCCTTACCCATTTGAACACAAAAACAATCAAGGTGTATTACACAATATTTCAAAGAACAATGTTAGTTGAAATGGTACCCATTGACTTAAATTGAAGGAATATTTTTAAATTTTGTTTTTATTTTCTTATATGAGGTGATCTGAGGAAAACCATTTCCAAGTCTTTGTAGTTCTTTCTGAACTCCTGCTGTCTGATTCAACTTAGCTCTTCTGGCTCAAACTCCTCTCCAAGCTACCTGACTGAATTTTGCTCGTTTCTGCTTCTGACTCTTTGCTTTCCTTGGCCTCAAACTAACTCTAGTAATATATTCTAATGTTTTGGCTCATTTTCCTTCTCTGGCTTGATCTGTCTTTGAAGACTTTAAGTTAGTCTGGGTGACTGCATTTTGTAATAAGGAGCCATCTTGACTGGGAGCTAAACTCAGGTACCAGGAAATATCACAGAATGTACACCTGGCAGAAAACAAAGTTAACTCTCCAAGCAACAGCCTCCAGGAAATATCACAGAATAAATGTTTGTAAAAAATATAAACAATCTCCCTGGCAATTGTGATTATGTAAACAGTCACCTCTCCCTTATAGCTTTTACCCAATTCTGCAATATCAAGGCATGAACCCCCGCCTTCTTTCACAGAAACATGCACCCCTGAGCTTGCTGTCATGGATACCGCCTGCTTACAGTGTTTACCTTTAAAAACCCTGCTCACTCAGGGCTTGGGGTCCCACTTCTTTATTGCTGTGTCAGTGAGACTTGGGTCCCAAGTTTGACTGCTTTTATAATAAAGCTCTCTTGCTCTTGCATGGAGTTGTCTCCTGGTGGTCTCTGACGGTCCCGAGATCCTGGTATTACATCTTCACCTGTGTCTAGGTCTAGCCTGATTTCTCTTCAACCTCTCTGTAAAACTGTCCCAGTAAACATACCTCTGAATTCCACTGACTGAACTGCCATGAACTCAACTCTACTGCACTACCTCTCCAGCACATGCTGTCACTTGAGTTTTTCATCTTGGTCATTCTGATGGGTGTAAGGTGAAATCTCAGGATCATTTTGATTTACATCTTTCTGATGGCTAAGGTCGTTAAGCATTTCTTTAAGTGTTTCTTGTTATTCCATATGAAGTTGAGAATTTTTCTTTCCAGGTCTGTAAAGAATTATGTTGTTAATTTGATAGGAATTGCATTGAATTGCTTGGTTAGGGTTACACCAAAGTACTTTATGTCATTTGTGGCTATTGTGAAGGGTGTTGTTTCCCTAATTTCTTTAATTTTGGTCTTTGGTAATTGATAACAATTTGACAATAAAAACCTGTCTTCCAGTACTTTAAAATTTTCCTGTTCTCTCAACTGGAACTGGTTTTCTTTTGATGTGTAAAAACAGTAATTGCTGAGCAATCCTATTTCCTGCTTTACTGCATATTTTTCTTTATGTAAGCTATTATCTCAATCTCTCCCATAAAGTCTTCATCTAAAATTTTTGGATGCACAATGAAGCCTTCAGATGTTAGGCTACTATATCCTAGAACCAAGGGGAGGTAGGTACTTAGTAACAACAACTAAGAGAAAAATCCTACTCATATAATAACTTTTCTTTCATTTTATTTTTAAAATTTTCTTTATATTTCATTTTGTTATTTATATTTTGGTAAATTAATTATTTGCTTTTGTCTTAGCATGCATTATATCTAAATAGATATTTTTGATACCCAGTCTTCTCTCTGTACCTATCTTATAAGATTTTCCCTACTATTCATTTTCTAACTCATTCTTTCAAATTCAGATTTTATCCTTTCCTCATATATTATCATTCCTTACTCATTTACTCTTTAGTTATCAATACAATTCTATAGTTCCACAAAGTTATCAACTCTGGCAGTTAGGTGAGGAGGCCTAGCAGGTAAGATATTTACCACCAAAGGTGAAAACCTGAGTTTGAGCTTGTTACGCCAGCATCACGGGACCCTCAGAGACCACTCAATGCAAGAGTAAGAGAGTTTTATTACAAGAGCGATCAAACTCGGAACCCAAGTCTCACTGACACAGCAGTAGAGAAGTGGGACCCCAAGCCCTGAGTGAGCAGGGTTTTTAAATGGAAAAACTGCAAGTAGGCGATTTCCATGACAGCAAGCACGGGAGTTCATGCCTTGATGTTACAGGATTGCGTAAAAATCATAGGGGCGAGGTGACCATCTACATAATCACAATTGTCATTCTTGTAAACTACATCTGAAATGTTGGGGAGAATTTTCCCAACTGATTCTCATTAATTATTGCCAGGGAGATTGTCTCTATTTTCTATCAAGTATTTATTCTGTGATATTTCCTGGAGGCTGTTGTTAGGAGAATTAACTTTGTCTTCTGTCAAGTGTATATTTTCTGATACTTCTTGGTACCTGAGTTCAGCTCCCAGTCAAAATGGCTCCTCATTTCAAAATGTAGTCACCCAGGCTAACTTAAACTCTTCAAGCTATATAGCCCATGTGTTGGGAGGAGCAATTGTTCTTTGATCTTCTGTCTATAGGCCATAAATATCCTTCTACCCCACCACACACATAAATAAAAGATAAATGTGACAACTTTAAAACTTATGAACATTTTGCCAATTCAGTACCTTAATTTCACTATCTTTGAACATTAGTAGAGACACAGTGCTATACATAGGTACCCTATGTTGTAAGTTAAGATAAAAACGGCTTTAATGTCATTATACCTGTAACAATAGTTGATTTTTCTAGTAAAAAAAATCTGGTCAATATTAATTACAAGTCCTAATATCAATTTATTCTCTAGAGTCATAGTTGTAAGATGGGATTCTACTGCTATAAAATCAGTCATCCAGGGAAATTTAATAGAAGACCCAGAAAAGAACTACTTGAATTTAGCCACCTAGTTGACCCATCCCTCAGGCAAGTCAAGCAGAGTCTACCTCAAAGAGAGAGTGGGACTAATTAGTGCAGAGACACAAAGAATGGAGTCATTTTTGTCCCTTGGCAAAATCCCAAGGATTCACTGAAGGTTACACAGGGTTTGTTATCTAGTTCTCAGGAACAGAGCATCCTGCTGTATAACTGCCAAGGTCAGTCTCTGAGAAACTGAACTTTAGAATAAACCCACATCTGTCAAGGCCAAGAGGCAAAATTCCATTACCAGACTCTTTCAGTGCCCCATTTCTTTTTTTCCTTTAGGAGAGCCTGTCTTAGTTTCTTGAATTGTGCATTTTTCTTACCCGTCATCAAGGTCTTGGGTGCAATTTTCACGAGCCTGTTTCTTAGGTCAGTAAGACCACAGTTTCACTTGTCTTTGACTTACCTCCATACCAAACAGGGTTGTTAGAGATTTTAATTTAAATCCATGCAACTACACTTGCATGTGCTGAAGTTGTTGAAGAAGGAACTGTAACATGCAAGGAAGGAAGGAACAGGCTAATAAACCCATACCCGCCATACCCACAAGTGTCAATCCCCACTTAAGAACAGAGTCAAAGGATGGAAAGTACCTCCTGAAGCTATTAAATATATCCAAAGCTGTATTGTCCAATTCCAATCTATGTCCCTTGGCAGATTCTGTATCATGGATCTTATTTCTCATTGTTATCATGTAGAGTCCTTTCCTTGCACGGTATGTGAAGAAACCCTCAGACAACCAGTCATATTTTTATTATGGTCCAAGCAAATAGGCAATCCAGTTCCTGAAGCAGTATAATTAATCTCTTATGTATATTGTTGTCCATTAAAAACAGGAAAGTCCAGCATATGTGTGTTGTTGACATATACAAGGAATTATGGATTATCACTGGAAACCGGATGTAGTAGAGGTGGATCAGGAACATATGCCCAATAAACATTTATCTTGATCAGAGGGGTCTTCATTATCATTATTACCATTGTCCTGAGAAAGCTCTTCAACCACTTGTCACACTAGGAGTTCCGGTAACCATAAAGCTGCATCATTTTCTTGTGAAGAAAACCAAAAGATCCTTGTCCCCATGTGAGTACAAGGTCTAGCCCATGCCACTGATTTGTTAAAGGATCCCTCCATTTTACTTTAGCAAAAGTTTTCTTGGTTTCTGTATGCCAGAATCTATCCACTGCAGATTTACCATGTTTATGCAAATTTTAACAATTTAGAATAAAAAGAAAATGATTAAGGTAATTCTTTGGTGTCCAGGGGAGTTGCTCCCCATTTTTTGTCTTTTGCAAATTAATCTTAATTGTTCAGTGGGCATGCTCTACCATGCCCTGTCCTTGAGGACTGTAAGGTATTACAGTTATATGAGAAACTTGAAATTGTTGACATTTTTTTTACAAGATTTACCAGTATATCCTGTTCCATTTTCAGTTTTGAATTGCTTAGGTACTCCCAGAATATTAAAAGTTTGCAGACAATGAGCAACAACATTTTTGAAGCCTCTTTTGTTTGAGGAGCGGCAAAAATAAATACAGAATAAGTATCTATAAAATATGTAAATATTTTAATTTTTGAAATTCAGGAATACGAGTAATATCCATTTGCCAAATTTATTTGAGACCAATCCTTTATGATTGACTCCAAAATGAGGAACAGGCTGAAATTGAGGACAAGTACTGCAAGCCTTGACTATACTACGGACTTGTTCCTTAGTCAAGCCATATTTAAGTCTCAAGGTTTGACTAAAAAGATGATGCATATTATGGGCATCCTGGGCTTTTTTTTTTTAACTGTGAATAATAAACTTTGGTAGCTTTATCTGCCAATGCATTTCCTTCAGACAGGGGTCCTGGCAGATCAGAATGAGCCCTCCAATGTCCAGGAAAAACTTGTAATTCTTTCATAGTACTACTACTCCTTTCTATGATCAATCCCATCATTCCTTTAGGGAAAGGACAAAATACTCCAGTAGGGAGGGCTTGCGCTCCCACCTTGGAGGTTAGTACTGTGTAGGTGGAGAAACTGAGGTCCAATCCTGCACTTCCTAGGGTTGCTCTGCCAAATTGTAAAATGGATTTGTGGGAGTTTGAGGGACAAACTTCATGACTCATAAATTTGTTTGCTGAGTCTGGGGGCCTGGAGCTGGCCCCACACCCCATTTCCCTGTTTTTCAGGCAAGGGCTGTCCCTGAACATCTGTACAAGATCTGCACTCATTTGCCCAATGCTTCCCTTGCTTACATCTAGGACATAGTCCAGGAGTTGGTATATTGTTTCTACAATTCATCCCTTGACCCTTATTAGGGCAGTCTCTTTTTAAATGTCCCATCTTTTCAAAATAAAAGCATCCATTTTCTTTATTCTGTTGAGCAAGCATAGAGCTCACAGCAGTTTCTTTCATAGCTGCTGCCATCACAAGACCTGGGTATATGATGGACCAATATCAGCACAAAATTTAATATAACCAGTTAAATCTGTTTTAGCTCGATAGGGTCTATTAGCTGCTTTACAGGCTAGGTTAACATTCTCCAAAGCCAATTGCTGCACAAAAAGAAGTCGACTCTGATCTCCGAAAATCTTTCCTGCAGCTTTCAACAGTCTGTCCTCAAATTCTAGAAAGGTTCATCTGGTCCCTGTTTAATACTGGAAAGACTAGTGCTGAGATCTCCCTTAGAGGTATATTCCAGGCCCTTTTTGTTGCCACAGCAACCTATGCATATACAGCTGGAGGATAATTAAGCTGATTTCATTTCCCTCATAGGGTCCTTCCCCAGCTAACATATTAAAATCCCAATGATAGTTTCTGTTTACGCATTTAGCAAGGCTGTACATCTTACTGCATCAGAAAAATCTGACTTCCATAATAAATAATTACCTCCACTCAGGCATGCTCTACAGAGCATTTTCCAGTCTGCTGGAGTAAGATTTGTCTCCGTAAGAGAGTCCACCATGGCTGCAGTAAATGCAGCATTAGGACCACATTGAACACATGCAACTTTTAATTCATTTATGTTTCCTTGAACATCTATCACCTTTACCACTGGAAAAGCCAACTCAAAATCTTCTCCAGAATCTCTAGCTTTAAAAATGGCCTTCTCTATTGAAATGATCACTTGTATCCTATGTGATCACCATGAACTAAAGCTGGACCTCAACAACAACAGAAATAGAAAAAGCCTACACAAACATGGAAACTGAACAACTTACAACTAAATGACAACTGGGTCAGGGAAGAAATAAAGAAAGAAATTAAAGTCTTTCTAGAACTCAATGAAAATGAAGGCACAACATACCCAAACTTGTGGGACACAATGAAAGCAGTGCTAAGAGGAAAGTTCATAGCACTTAGTGCCTTCAAGAAGAAAATCGAGACAGCTCATTCAAGCAACTTAATGGCTCACCTAAAAACCCTAGAAAAAGAAGAAGCAGACACAATGAAAAGGAGTACATGGCTGGAAATAATCGAACTCAGGGCTTAAATCAATCAGTTAGAAACAAATAAAACAATTCAAAGAATCAATGAAACCAAGAGCTGGTACTTTGAGAAAATCAACAAGATAGACAAACACTTAGCCAAGTTAACTAAAAGGGAGAGAGACACCATCCAAATCAACAAAATCAGAAATGAAAAGGGGAACATAACTACAGACACTGAGGAAATCCAAACAATCATTAGGACTTACTTCAAAAGTCTATATGCCACAAAATTTGAAAATCTAAATGAAATGGACAATTTTCTTGATCAATTTCACTTACCAAAGCTGAATCAAGACCATGTAAATCAACTTGGGTACACAGAGGTCTCTGTGGGTCAGGTGAGTGCCCCCTCTCTGGGGGAAGGTATGAGGGCCCTGCTCAAGGCTGGAGACTATGCACCCTGCTCTGGTCTGGAATCTGAGGGCCGAGTTCTGGACCCTACAAAAAAACTCTACAAAATACTTGAAAACAGAATATAAGATCACATCAAAGATATCATTGACTACAGCCAAGTAGGCTTCATCCCAGGTATACAGGGCTGCTTCAGTGTACGGAAATACAGAAATCCATCATTATTGTGATCCACCATATTAACAAACTGAAAGAAAAAAAAAAAGTGACAATCTCCTTAGATGCTGAAAAAGCATTTGACAAAATCCAACCTCCCTACATGTTTACAGTCTTGGACAGATAAGGGATACAAAGCACATTCCTAAACATAGTAAAGGCGATATACAGCAAGCTTGTAACCAACATCAAACCAAACAGAGAGAAAATTAAAGCAATCCTACTGAATTCAGGGACAAGGCAAGGCTGCCAACTCTCCCTGTATTTCTTCAACATAGTTCTTGAAGTCCTTGCTAGGGTAAAATTTTATATATTTATATATATATAATTTTATATATATATATATATATATATATATATATATATATATATATATATATATATATATATATATATATATATATATATGAGGTAAAGGGGATACAAATTGAAAGGAAGAAGTCAAAGTATCACTCTTTGCAGATGATATGATAGTATACTTGAGTGACACTAAAAATTCTACCAGGAAACACCTACAGCTGATAAACACCTTCAGCCAAGTGGCTGGATACAAAATTAACTCAAAAATATCAGTAGCCCTCCTGTATACAAAAGACAAAAGGGACGATAACGAAATTAGGGAAACAACACCCTTCACAATAACCAAAAAGGACATAAAATACCTTGGAGTGACCCTGTCCAAGCAAGTCAAAGACTTGTATGAAAAAAAAAATCTAGTCTCTGAAGAAAGAATTAGAAGAAGATATCAGAAGATGGAAAGATGTCCCATGCTCATGGCTTGGCTGGATTATCATAGTAAAAAATGGCCATCTTACCAAAAGCAATCTACAGATTCAACACAATTTCCACCAAATTACCGTTCTTTACAGATCAGGAAAGAAAAATTCTCAACTTCATATGGAATAACAAGAAACCCAGAATTGCTAAAACAATCCTCTACAATAAAATATCTTCTGGAGGTGTCTCCATCCATGACCCCAAGCTGTGCTATAGAGCAACAATACTAAAACTGGTTGGTATTGGCATACAGACTGACTGTGGATCACTGGAATCGAATAGAAGACCCATAAATAAACCCACACACTTATGGACACCTGATTTTTGACAAAGATGCCAAAACCACACAATGAAAAAAGTTAGCATCTTCAACAAATTGTGTTGGTCTAACTAGATATCTACATGTAGAAAATGCAAATAGATCCATACTTATCACCCTGCACAAAACTAAAGTCCAAGTGGATCAAATAACTCAATATAAAACCAGACACAATAAACCTTTTAGAAGAAAAAGTGGGGCAGAGCCTTGAATTCTTTGGCACAGGAGACAGCTTCCTGAACAGAACACCAACAGCACAGGCAAGATCAACAATCAATAAATGGGAGCTCGTGAAACTGAAAAGCTTCTGTAAAGCAAAAGACACTGTTGTCCTAACAAAGTACTGCTTACAGATTGGGAAAGGATCTTCACCAACCCTATTTTTGACAGAGGGCTGATATTCATAATATATAAAAAACTTAAGAAGTTAAATAGCAACAAATCAAGTAATGCATTTAAAAAATGGAGTACAGAGCTAGACAGAGAATTTTCAATAGAGGAACATCAAAGGGCAGACAAACACTTAAAGAAATGCTCAACATCCTTAGTCATCAGGGAAATGCAAATCAAAACCACCCTGAGATTTCACTTTACACCCATCAGAATGGCTAAGATCAAAAACTTAACTGACAACACATGCTGTAGAGGATATGGAGAAAGGGAAACCCTCCTCCATTGCTGGAGGGAATGTGTACAGCCACTTTAAAAATTAATCTGGCTTTTTCTCAGACAATTAAGATCCAGCCATACCACTCCTAAGAATATATCCGAAAGATGCTCAAGTTTACAACAAGTACATTTGTTCAACCATGTTTATAGCAGCTATATTTGTAATAGCCAGAATCTCGAAACAACCCAGATTTCCCTCAGTTGAGGAATGGATACAGAAATTGTGGTATATTTATACAAGGAATACTACTCAGAAATTAAAAACAAAGAAATTTTGAAATTTGCAAACAAATGGTGGGATCTGGAAATGATCATCCTGAGTGAGGTATCCCAGAAATAGAAAGGCAATCATGGTATATACTCACTTACAGGTGGATATTTGACATATAATATAAGATAATCATACTAAAACCTGTACACATAAGAAAGCTAATCAAGAAGGAGAACCCTGGTTAAAAGCCCAATCTTCATTCAGAAAGGCAAAGGAGATGGAAACCAGAAGAGGGAGAAAACAGGGAATAGGATAGGAGCCTTTCACAGAGGACGTCTGAAAGATTCTACTCAGCAGGGTATCAAAACATATGCTGAGATTCATAGCCAAACTTTTTGCAGAGTGAGGGAATCTTATGAAATTAAGGGGAGGTAGAAAGACCTGGAGGGAACAGGAGCTCTACAAGTAGAACAACAGAACCAAAAAATCTGGGTCCAGGGGTCTTTTCTGAGGCTGATATTCCAACCAAGGACCATGCATGGAGATAACTTAGAACCCCTGCACAGAAGTAGCCCAAGGCAGCTCAGTGTCCAAGAGGGTTCTCCAACAATAGAACCAGGGACCATCTCTGACATGGACTTATGGGTTGGCTCTTTGATCACCACCACCTGAGGGTGGAGCAGTCTTCCCTGTCCACAGAGGAAGAAAAAGAATCCAGTTCTGATGAGACCTGATAGTTTATGGTCGGATGGAAGGGGAGGAGGACTTACCTTATCAATGGACTCGGGGAGGGGAATAAGAGAAGAAGTGGGAGGGAGGGTGGGATTGTGAGTGGATGGGGGTGGTTCCAACTGGGATACAAAGTGAAATAAGTGTAATTAATAAAAATAAATTTAAAAAAGCACAAAAAGCCTTCAAAACTGAAGCTCTGAGAAGGAATGGGTTTGTGATCATGTGACTTGATTAAATAAATAAATTAATGGATAAAGTATTACATTAACGTCATTTATTATTACTGCATAGTTTTACATTGACTTGACATAGTAGCTTTCCCTATCTAAACAAATAACATAAGTAAAGGCACTTTCCTTGAACATTGTAATTGCTTTTTATAAGAATAAAGAGTCTAATTTTGCTCAGGACACCTGTAGTTTAAACATCTGCTTGAATATTATTTGATTTACTTTTCACTTAATGATTTCCTATGGTGAACAAAACTTCATCAGCAATAATTTTCAATGATGAAATAATTTTCCAAAATAATTTTCTATCATGAAGCACAAGTTGTAGTACATGTTATTATGATATTACTTCATTTAAAACAGTAAAACCAAGATAATACAAAGAAGAGACACATATGACAGGAGTTTGGAGTATCCTATGTGAGATTCCTACATTGTCCTTTTGCCGTGGAACCAGAATTATCCTTCCCTTAACTAATCTATGTGGAGAATGTAAAGAGTACTGCCAAAGGAAACAGTTTGCATGAATTTTGACAAGTATATCATTTTGAAGTTTCCCTTGCGAGGCTTGACAAATGAACCAGTGTTCACTTCATTGAGTTTAAACCCAGGCTACTTCCATCCCTAAAAGCAGGCAGGCGCATCATGTTCTGTATTCTCAGATCCATAATTATTATACACTTCTTGCAATAATAATAATAATCAGTGTAGGGAAATTTTTACTTAAGAAACACTACATGGAAAGTCCACTTCAAGTCAACTCATAGTGTTAACAATCAAGTACATCCAAACCAGTTCACAGAGTGTATGAATCACATCATAGTTGTGTAAGTGGAACCTATCACATTTTTAGGTAATAATTTTATGTCACAATATCAAAATGTTGGCTGCACATAAGTGGTCCCAACATACATAAACGAAATAAAATCATATATATTTGAAGACACTGAGAGTTAGAGGCTGAATCCCCCCAAAAAGGGATAAAGTCCAAATAATGTCATTCCTGCTAAAGAGTCAAAAACACTAAACAGAACTTATAGTTTGAATTTTGTCAAAGATATTTGAATAGACATGTATTGGAAACAAAATATGTCGAATTTTTACAAGTTCTACTCTTTGTTCTGTTTAAGTGTTATTCTTCAAATATTTTTATTTTCTATTTCTTTCTAAGATAATTTCATATTAATTATATAGGATGTACATAGAGAGAGTGAAAGAGAGAGAGAGAGGAGGAGAGAAATGTTAGGAAATAATAAATCTTGGAGAACAATGGAAAATGTGCTATGTTCTTTCCTGGAACTATTTTACTATTCCTCAAATCACTGAAAAATAAGTAGAAAAGTCCTCGGGCAAAATTCTGAAAACTCTATTAAATAGAAAACATTGACTACTGCACTATAATTTAGTTTTTTATGTCAACTAATGTGAAATAGGATAGTTTTTTTCTTTATTATTATTATTATTATTATGAATTACACTTTATTCATTTTGAATCCCCCCATAAGCCCCTTCGTCCTCCCCCTCCCAATTCCACCCTACCTCTCCTTTCTGCATGCATGCTCCTCCCCACATCCACTGACAGGGGAGGTCCTCCTCTCCTTCCTTCTGAACTTAGTTTATCAGATCACATCAGGAATGGCTGCATTGTCTTCTTCTGTGGCCTGGTAAGGCTGCTCCCCCTTCAGGGGTAGGTGATCAAAGAGCAGGCCAATCAGTTTATGTCAGAGGCAGTCCCTCTTCCCATCACTATGTAAGCCACTTGGACACTAAACTGCCATGGGCTAAATCTGTGCAGGGGTTCTAGGTTATCTCCAAGAATAGTCCACGGTTGGAGTATGAGTCTTTGGGAAGTTCCCTGTGTTCAAATTTTCTTGTTCTGTTGCTCTCCTTGTGGAGTTCCTGTCCTCTCTTAATATTTCCCACTTCTTACATTAAATTCCATTCACTCTGCCCGCCAGTTGGCCATCAGGCTCAGCATCTGTTTGGATAGTCTGCAGGGCAGAGGCTTTCAGATGCCCTCTGTGGCAGGTTCCTAGGTTGTTTCCTGTTTTCTTCTTCTGGCTTTCAGAGGCCCTCTGTAGCAGGTTCCTAGGTTGTTTCCTATTTTCTTCTTCTTCTGATGTCCATCCTCTTTGCCTTTCAGGATGGGGATTGAGCGTTTTAGTTAGGGTCCTCTCTTTTGCTTAGTTTGTTTAGATGTACCGATTTTAGTGGGTTTATCCTATGTTGTATGTTTATATGAGTGAGTATATACCGTCGGTGTCTTTTTGCTTCTGGGACAACTCACTCAGGATGATCCTTTCCAGGTCCCACCATTTACCGGCAAATTCCATGATTTCCTTATTTTTCATTGCTGAGTAATACTCCATTGTGTACATGTACCAAAATTTCTGCATCCATTCTTCAGTTGAGGGACATCTGTGCTGTTTCCAGCTTCTGGCTATTACAAATAAAGCAGCTACAAACATGGTTGAGCAAGAGCCTCTTTTGGATATATGCCTAGGAGTTCTACGGCTGGATCTTGAGGAAGCGCTATTCCTAGTTGTCTGAGAAAGCTCCAGATTGATTTCCAGAGTGGTTGTACAAGTTTACATTCCCACCAGCAGTGGAGGAGGGTTCCCCTGTCTCTACAACCTCTCCAGCATGTGTTGTCACTTGAGTTTTT
>REGO01000619.1:602260-617104 GCA_010120015.1 Rhombomys opimus
TGTTATCATCTTCATGAGCATAGTTGTTAGTTAATCTTCTTTGATTTCAGTTATGCTGGGGTGTCCAGGGCTACTTGCCCCTGGGTAACTGGATTCTGGAGATGCCATATTGCTCTGTCTTTTGTTGCTTATGCTGGCCTCTACCCATTGTGCTATCTTAGGTGTTTGGGGTTATTTTCTGGTGGTTCCTGGGGATCCTGTGGTGAAGAGAATCCCCTTTGCAGAAAGCTGGTGTTTCCTGAAGGATGTCTTCTCAGCTTTTTGGTATAGTCCCTGGCTGGCTGGCGTTTTTTCAGGAGTTGCTGCTGCTCACCTCAGGGATAGAGACCTGAGTGATAACTGTGGTCTTTGTTAGTCGAGAGGGTTCTACTCTCACCCAGGAAAGTTCTAAGGACAGCTGCCCTGTTTCTGGGTTTCTTGCTGTAAATTTAGTGATCAGCTGCTGTGACCCCTTTGGACATCTGGCACGCAGCAACTGTTTGTGCCTGTGTCTGGAGCACAGCTGAGTGATGGCGGCTTGGCCCCACTGGTCTGCTAGTCTTTTTCCAGGGAAGGATTGGGTGATTTAAGTCAGTACAGTTTCCTTCCTTCCCTGTGGATTCTCTGGAGACAGGGATTCTCAGTCTCTTTTTTTGCCCTGGTGCACACTGCTCAGTCTCTGCCAGCTCTCTGGCGCGCAGAAACTGCCTGGGTCTGCCTTTCTGGCCTTTGGGAGCCTGGGTGTCTGCCTAAACTGGGTAATTTTCCCAAGACCTTTTTGGGGTGGTGGTGTCGGGTGAGTGCTCTGAGATCAGACCAGCCGTTTCCCTCCCTGTGTGTTTGCACTGGACAGTGAAACTCATTTGCTGGTGCCCTGGTGCCCATAGTTCTAGCTCAGGCAGCGAATCAGGCTCGCAGGCAGGCAGGGTTCTGTGCCAGAGCCTGGGTCCCCGGCTCTGGCTCCAGGCTGGCTCCTGGGGCACCTGTGGAACCCGAGTCTTTCCAGGGGATTTCTGGGTGACCTTAGGTCAGTCCCAATCATTTCCTGTACCGTGGGGTTATCTCTCAACTAAAAATTCCAGTCACTGATAGTGTAGTGTGCATGGTTCAGTCTGGGACCTTGACCAGAGACACTATCTTGTGGCTCTGGGCTGAGGCTGGGGTTGGCGGTTGGCAACCAGGCGTCTGGAGGAACTGGGATCTCTTCCGAGGTTTAGTTAAAAGCTGATTGAATCCCCCACTGTGTGGTATCCTCTCACCTGGGAAACACAATGACTGTGTTTTATGGCTGCCAGTTCTGATTGCTGGTCACTGTGCTGATCCTGCTGCTGCTGCTCAGAATGCGAGTCCTCCTGGTGCTGCCATCTTGCCCCACCTCCAAGATAGGATAGTTTTTAAATGAGGAGGTTTTTTTTTTTGACCCAGTATCAGGCTTTCTTATCAAAAGTATCTTGCAAGCTCCATCATAGAGATTAAAGGCAGAGAATTTTGAATTGAAGTAGTGTCTCTAAACACAGTTAATATCTTGTACCATATTAAATTTTTAACTTAAAAATGATTCTTAAAGCGAATATAGGTAATAAATATCTTATTGGACAACCTCTTATTCTCTATTTCTCAGCACGTTCAACTCTGAAAACATATACAAATTATTCCCTTTCAACATTTCAATCAGAATGAGAAGAACATCTTGAATTATCATAGGAGAATAACAAATTACTGTGGTGTTCACTTAAATGAATACCTGTTAAAGATCTAAGATACTTTAGTAGAATGCTTATTCTATGAGTAAAACCAAAACATATGCACAAAATTCATGTATAGATATTTTCAAATGAATATTATAAAAAGAAAATACTTTGACAATACATACGAATTCAGATAAAAAGTAAAAAGGAGCATATGACTTGATAAAATATCATATTTATTAACTGTGTATAGAATATACTGAAATTTATCCTTACCTTTTATTATAGATATACCAATTAGTTTTCATAAAAAGGCTTGAAATAGGTTGATAATTTTTTCAAGGCAGTGTGTGAAAAAAATAGAAAAGCCAGATCAGTAACATATTCAAGGACAAAAGGAAAAAAAAAATGGGGGGAGGGAAGAGTCAATTTTCTGCAAGTTTACTGTAATAATTACATCACCATTGTATTTATATTGCTGTTTTTTTTTTCCTATGTAGGCACATTAAAAATTCGTTGTAAAAGCTTTAAAAATGATGTAGAGGTTCATTGTTTGTTGTTATTGTGTTCTAAAAAGTCATGTCACACCTTTTTGAATGTAGTCTCACATTGATAGGAAAATGTATTTGTTCATTTAAAATATTGTGCATATGTGTGTAATCCATTCTGAAATAAGAGTAATTCAAGGTCTTCTCTGCATAAACAATTTGAAAGCATATTAAATTAAACATTATTTCAATCTAAATTAGTTGAGATTTAATTTTGAGCAGGAAACTAACAGCTGTTGAGTAAAACTATGCAAAAGTCAGATCAGTAAGAATTTACTTACCACATTATGTTTTATTCCTTTGTGTCTACACAGTTGCTTACATAATACTCTTGAAGCATAATGTGTGAGAATAAGACACATTTTTAAAATTATATATTTATTTATTTATTACCATTTATTCACTTTGTATCCTCAATGCAGGCCCTCTGTTGTCCCCTCCCAGTCCCACTCCACTCCCCTTTTCCCCCCTATGCCCTTTTCCTAGTCCCTTCATAGGGGAGGACTTTCTCCTTTTCTACCCAACCCTAGTCTATGATGTCTCATCAAGGCTGGCTGCATCATCTTTCTATGTGGCCTGGCAAGGCCGCACACCCCACAGGAATGGAACCAAAGAGCCTGTAATTGAGTTCATGTGAGAGACAGGCCCTGTTTTCCTTACTAGGCAACCCACTTGGAAACTGAGAAGCCTATGAGCTTCCTCTGAACAGGGGGTCTAGGTACTGTCCATGCAAGGTCCCTAGTTGGAGTATCAGTCTTTTCAGGAACCCCTGGGCCCAGGTATTTTGTCTCTGTTATTTTCCTTATATGGTTCCTGTCTCCTCCAGGTGTTTCTATCTCCTCTTCTTCCATAAATTTTTCTGCACTTTGCCCAAAGTGCGGCTATACCTTCTGTACCTTCAGCTACATCCTTCTATACCCTGGTGGTAGAGTCTTTTAGAGGTCTTCTGTGGATGACTCCTATCCTGTTCTTTGTCTTCTACTACTTTTGGTGGCTATCTTGGTTTGTCCTTCTGAGTGAGGTTTCAGCCTCTTCCTAGTTCTCCTTGTTGTTTAGCTTCTTTAGGACTTTAGATATTAACATGTTTAACCTATATTATATGGCTAATATCCACTTATAAGAGAACATATGCCATATGTGTTTTTCTGGTTCTGGGTTACCTCACATAGTGGGATCTTTTCTAGTTTTATCCATTTGCATGCAAATTTCACAATTTCCTTGTTTTTAATTGCTGAGTAGTATTCCATTGTGTAAATGTACCATACTCTGTATCCATTCCTTAGTTGAAAGACATCTAGGTTGTTTCCAGATTCTGGCTACTACATATAAGGGTCCTATGAACACAGTTTAGCAAATGCCCATATTGAATGGTGGGGTAACTTTTGAGTATTTGCCTAGGAGTGGTATAGCTGTGTATTGAGTTAGTACTATTTCTAATTTTCTGAGAAAGCACCAGATTGATGTGCTAAGTGCTTGTACAAGGTTACATTCCCATCAGCAATGGAGGAGGGTTCCCCTTTTTCCACATCCTCTCCAGCATGCAACATCTCTTGAGTTTTTTATCTCAGCCATTTTAATGGGTGTGAAGTAAAATCTCAGGGTTGTTTTGATTGGCATTTCCCTGATGACTTACGGTTTTGAGCGTTTCTTAAGTGTTTCTCTGCAATTCGATATTCCTCTGTTGAGAATTCTCTGTTTAGCCCTGTACCCCATTTTTTTTATTTGGAATACTTGGTTTGTTGGTGTTTAACTTCTTGAGTTCTTTATATAATCTGGATTATTAGCCTTCTGTTAGTTGTGGGCTTGGTGAAGATCTTTTCCCAAGCTGTCATTTTGTTCAAATGACAGTGTCCTTTGCTTTACAGAAGCTTGCAGTTTCATGTAGTCCCATTTATTGATTTTTACTCATAGATCCTGGGCAGTTGGTGTTCTGCATAGGAAGTTGTGTTCTGTGTCAATGAGATTGAGGCTCTCCACCAGTTTTTCTTCAAACTGACATAGTGTGTCTGGTTTTTTTTTTTTTATGTTACGAATGTTTTAGCCTTTTAATAAAAGTTCTCTATAAATATTTCTTTGAAATAAATCAACATTTGTTATCTGCAAATCATTTGTATGTGTAAGTACACAAAATACAGATAGGTGATTTCTAGACCTACATTATTGGAGATTACCTAAAAATTTCTCAGATGAACAGGAGACATGATTAGAGATTTTTATGAAGCCCTCTCTACTCATCACATTACTAAGAAGCACAATGTTACAAGAGTTAAGCTAGTCATCTAGATTACAATCTAGCACCAAAACTAAGTCACCATAGACCAGTTAACCAGAATAACCTTCTTGATAATATCACTTCCGCAACACATATTGTAATAAACATTCCTGCTTCTTAGGTGTAAGTAAAATAAACTAATTAAAGTTAAACTTAGCATAGTTTCAGTTCTTGAACATTTCTTGTTGTAACAGAGCTGTCACTATCATCATGTAACTATCATTGCATACCATTTGCTTCTGGCAGACACATGTCATAGAAAGTGGAAATTTAAAAAGACAGTTGAAATTATGTGTAAACTCTCATTCACCGCATAGGTAGAAAATGACGACTTTGAACAGATGGTGAAACTCGAATATCTTTTCAATCTTCTTTTCAAAATTCATATTAATAAATTGATGACATAAATATAATGTACTTTAGTCAAAGGGAAGCTGAAAAATGCAGAGAAAATAGAATTTTCATGTGAAACTTGTTTGAAAATCAGAGAGACAAAGAAAGCAATGTTAATGATCTAAATATATGTACTTACATTCACTATAAACCTACAGACAAATCAAATAGATATCGATTATTTTGTTCCACACACAAAGGCTGCATATACAATCCATACATTTAGGTAGACTTAGGGAAGAGTTTTTATTTGCTCATGAAAACTTCCCTTATATTTAGTTGATCATCAGGAAGCTAACATGCTGTTAAGCCTTACACATAGAAAATTAAATTTTTCTCTATAATAATATTTTGAAGCCCAAAACCTAAGTTTGTTCCATTGAGAACAAAGACTGTTCCCATTGTACTTGAATTCACGATGGTTCAATGAGAAATTGTTGGGACACAGAATAATGTTCAAAAAGGCCACAGACCAAAAGAAAACACAAAAGTTTTGTTCAGTTATGTTTTTAAACACAACAAAATAAAATCAGTGGACACATCAGATGTCAAAGATAAATGAGAATGAATGTCCAGGATTCAAGGCAGAAATATATATGGAAATTATAGCAGCCCACAGATACTAAAATTCATATACTTACAATTTAAATTACATGCACTTATAAATATTAGGCACAAACACTTTAACATATTTATTGTGAATTTTTTTATTTTTTATATTTGAGTTTGCAATGTGTTTACATCATTTTCCTTTTGTTTCCTCCCTTCAGAAAGGTACTCCTATGTACCCCTCATTTCTTTGCTCAAATTCATTGCTGTTTTCCTTAATTGTTATATACATACATACATACATATACTTTCATATTGCTAAACAAAGAAATACTACCTGTTCAGTCTGTATACTATTACTTAAATATGTCTTTTTAGGGCTGACCTTTTGATATTTAATAACGAGTTGTCTGTCTGTTTTTATGTTTAGTTCTTTGATACATTTGGAATTTACTGTACTGCAGAGTGATAAATAGGAATCTATTTGCATTTTTCTACTTGTAGACATCCAGTTAGATCAGCACCATTTGTTCAAAAACGAGACATCTCAAAACCAAACAATCCAATTAAAGGTGAGGTACAGATCGTAAAAGACTATTCTCAATAGAGGAAATTAAGTGGCTGAAAAAAACACTTCAAGAAATGTTCAATATCCTTAGTCATTAAGGAAATGTAAATCAAAAATTCTTTGAGACTCTATCATACACATGTCACAATGAGTAAGATCAATAACACAAGTGATAACTCATGCTTACAAGGATGTTGAATAAGGGAAACACTCTTCCATTGTTTTTGGGTGTTGCAGACTTGTACAGCCACTATCTAATCAAAACTAAGTTTTCAGAAAGATGGAAATTGATCTATATGAAGATCTAACTGTACCACTTTGGGGCACATACCCAAAGGAAGCTAAGTCCCACCACAGGGACACTTACTCAAACTTGGTCATTGCTGCTCTATAATTGCCACCAATTAAAAACAACGTAGATGCCCCTCAACAGAAAAGTGGATAAGAAAAGTGTTGTACATTAACAGAATGAGATATTACTCAGTTGTTAAAAATGTGCATTCCAAAATTTTCAGGCAAATGATGGAACTAAACAAAACACCATCCTGAGTATTATAATCTAGACAAAGATTTATAAATGTGTTATGTGTTCAGTTATATATGGATATTAGTCATTAAATAAATGATAAATAAGACACAATCTGTATACCCAGAAAGTGTCAGGCAAGAGAAAGGTATGGGGTAGGGCAGCACATGGATATCTCTGGGAGGAGAAAATAGAATTTACATTATTGATAAACTCAGGATGGACCCTGAGCTGGACATTATGGGAGAGAGAGAGACATAGAGAGAGAGGCCTTGGAAAACATACAGCAGGACATTACACAGAGGGAAAGAAAAAGCTTGGAACACAGAGCTCTATATAGGATATCTTTGTAAAATTCCACCCCTCAGAGCTCAGCAAACCCAGCTATAGAGGGGGTGGAAAAGGTATAAGTTCCAGATGGGATAGAGGACCCCAAGAGAAGAAGGACCTCTATATCAACTGAGCAAAGTTCTTATGATTTCAAAGAGATTGAAGCAGTAAGCACAGGGCCTACAAAGTCTTCTCCATGTGTATTATAGATTTCAGTTTAGTATTTTAGTGGGAATCCTAAGTGTGTGAATGAATGAGTCTCTCATTCTTCTGCCTTCTTGCAGAGCATTTGTTCTTGCGATTGCCTTGTCCAAATTTGATTGGACAATTTTTTATTATCTTATTTTTTTGTTATTTGTTATCTATTAGAAGCCTGTTCTTTTCTAAGAAGAGACAAAAAGGGAGTGGATCTAGATGTGAAGGAAGATGGGGAAGAAGTGAGAAATAGAACGATAGAAAACTAATCAAGAGAAAGAATTATTTTTAATAAAAGGTGAAAGATACTACATCTTTATGGTTTCATACTTAGAAGAGAGATGCTTTGTTTAAATAATTATAAAAGGCCAGAAATAAGGACTGGAGAGAAGACTCAGTGATTAAGTGTATTGGTTGCTCTTTCAGAGGACCTAGGTTCAATTCCCAGCACCCACATTTACAGCTCACAACTATGTCTAATTCAAGTTCCACAATCACACAACACATACATGCAGGTAAAGTACCAATCAGTTCTCATAATAATCTAGCCATCCTTAATGAAACCTGTTAATCTAGGGTCAGATAGAAGGGGAAGAGGTCCTCCCTTATCAATGTACTAGGGAAAGAGCATAGGGTAATTGTGGGTGGGACTGGGAGGAGACAAGGGAGTGGGCTTCAGTGGAGTACAAAGTGAATAATTTGTAATAAATAAATATATAAATAAAATTAAAGAAAAAATTAATAGGCCAGAAATATTGTCACACACCTTGTAATTATAACATTTGGGAAGAAACATCAGGGTGATCATGAGTCCAAATTATTTTTGACTTTATAGTGAGTATGTAAACCATGGTTTACTGGAGGAGGCTCATACTACATAAGTAAGAGCTAGTAACTACAGGCTTAGAGTCTGTTACCTTTTGAGAGAACAACCAATTCAGTACTGTGGTGAAGAAAGAAACATTTCTTCAGGCAATTGAAAGTTTGAGAGCGGTAATGGGAGGAGTTAAGGTGAGGAGAAATATGTCCATAAACATTGTATAAAGTTATCAAAGAATTAATAAAA
The DNA here is from genome assembly GCA_010120015.1 of Rhombomys opimus. NCBI lineage: Eukaryota > Metazoa > Chordata > Mammalia > Rodentia > Muridae > Rhombomys > Rhombomys opimus. The sequence goes on from REGO01000619.1 coordinate 610,375, forward strand.
ATGTTGCTAAATTATAACTCAGTGAGGTACTATATACCTATTACCATAATGAAAATAAGAAATTGGGGCACGGCTGGGATACAGAATTAATAAAATGTAACTGATAAAAATAAAATAAAATAAAAAGAAAAAAAAGAAAATAAGAAATTGACAAAATGCTAGTGAGAAGGCCAAAAAACAAGTTATCATTCATATGAACCTTTAAAAATATTGGGAAGAGACCAGGGAGGAGACTACAGACGGGATATAAAAGTGAATAAATTTTAATAAATAAAAAATAATAAAATAGAGGCTTTCCAGACTGAAAATAAAAATATACTCTGTAACCTGTTTTCATTTTATACAAATGAAAACACCCTCTCTTTACATTCCAGCAATTATTTTCTTTAGAATTCATCCAAATGAGTAGAAACTAAATATGCATCCTAGGCACATCTGTTAAGATGCTTTCCTAATGATTTCTCAAACTTGCATGAAGAAAGACTTTCTTCAGTAGATAAAACAGTAAATAAATTAGTTACATCTAAATAATGGAATTTTATTGTGGGCAATTAGTTAATGGTGGGCACTAAAATAATGGCTTATTCTCTTATGCGAATGGAAAATGAGTCTTGGATAAGATAAGAGCTAGTTTAAAATTAGTGAAAAATGTTAATTTCTCATTTGAAATTTTTGCAAATTTACCACTTTCATTAAATTTCACTAACATTTATAACTATGAAAATCCAGGATACTTGGAAGTGAACTTTTATTATTTTGTGATATGTGATAGTTGAATAAAGAGATAATCTTGTTTCTGAATAAAAAAAAAATATATAGTCAAACCACATTACTTCTGTTCTCATTTGGTTTCTGTTGCTGTTGGAAGCACCATGACTAAAAGGAAGTTGGAGAAGAAGGAAATTATTTCACCATACAAGTTATAGTCTCCTATTGATGGAAACTGAGACAGGAGCCTGAAGCAGACTACGTGGAATGAGGCTTACTCATTTGCTCCTCATAACTTGCTCAGATACCTTTGTTGTATAACTCAGGCCCACCTGCAAAAAGATTATATCAACCCCAATGTACTGGACCCACTTACGTCAATTAGCAATGAAGAAATGGCCCTCAGATGTGACCACAAGCAGAGATGATAGGGGTAAACCCTCAATTGAAGCTCTTTCTTCCCTGATGGGTTGTTATGTCAAATTAACAACAAAGTTTAACTATCACAGCTCCATTTAACTCTTAAGTTAGAGCTCCATGACAAAAGAAAACTTTTAATTTTGGCTACTTATGGCTCTTAGGGTAATTGATATTTACTGAACAATTTTGGAAATAATTTTACCATAATTATAGTTATACTAGTTTACTTATTCAAAATGTGCACTGTACCTGAATGAAAACCAATTGTCATTAAGTTTTAAATATGTGATCTCTATACCATGTTAACAAACTGTAAGTTATTGGTGAATAATATTGTAAAAAATGAGTATCACTTGGTGAAGCAAAAATAATTAGACAGAAACCTTTAAATTTGTACTTTGTGAAATAAATATTTCAACTTTTGATACACAACTTACTGTACTAAATATTCACTTTAATTAATTTATTTACTTAGGAATATTCATGCATAAAATATTTACTTAAATAAACAACACAGTGAAGTCAACCTGACTTCATTTATAATAAACATGTTTCATTATAATTTTATTTTTGTAAATATACATATTAATGTTTGGTTTTGAACTATATTTGGCTAAGTTTTCATTATCAAGCAACATTATTTTTTTACTTAGTAGGAATGTATGAGATCATTGTGTGCCAGGAAATGTTCTTCACCTTGTATTGTTTTAACTAATTATTGAAAGCCACTGGTATAAACAGCAATGATTTTTCAGTGGTGTAAAGGATGGGAAGCCAAAAGTAAGGATTCCTAGAAGATACACTGCCTGGTGTTAAATTCCCTCTAGGCTTCCTGATGATGACCTTTCCATTATATCCATACATGACAGAGAACAGAAAAAGAATTACAGAAATGTCCTGCACTGTGTTTGGAGAGTGCTAATGCTAAGTTACAAAATTCAGCTTTATAATGTAGCCATATTCCAAAGGTCACTACCTACACATATGATAGCATTGGAGACTGAGATTTTAACATAAAAATTTGAGGAAAATACAGCCATTTGTTACACAAATGTATTTTTGTATGTGTGCACATGTATTTATGTGTGTTCCAGCATTTATTTCTGTATATTACATAAGTTCAATTTCTAAAGAGGCCAGATGAATGCTTAGGAATTTTCTGGAATAGGAGTGACAGATAATATTTTAAGGTTATGTTTTTTTTGCATTAATTATTATTATTTATTCACTTTGTATCCTGGCTGTGGCCCCCACCCTCTTCTCCTCCCAATCTCAAACCACTTTTTCTTCTCCCTTTATGCCCCTCCCCTAGTTCACAAACAGTGGAGAACCTCCTCCCCTTCAATCTGACCCTAGACTATCAGGTCTCATCAGGACTGGCTGCACTGTCTTCCTCTGTGGACTAGCAAGGCTGCACCTTCCCCCCACCCCCGGGGAAGGTGATCAGAGATCCTGCCACTGAGTTCATGCCAGAGAAGCCCCTGCTCCCCTCACTAGGGAACCCACTTAAAGACTAAATCTATGAGGTACATCTGAGCAGCGGTTTTAGGTCTTCTCCATGGATGGTCCTTGGTTGAGTATCAGTCTCTGCAGGACCCCCTATGCAGGACACCCTATGCCCAGTTTTTTGGCTCAGTTGGACTCCTTTTGCAGCTCTTGTCCCCTCCAGGTCTTTCTTTCTCTCCCTTTTTTCATAAAATTCTATGTATTCTTCCCAAAGTTTGGCTATGAGTCTTAGCCTCTTCTTCAATACCTCCATCAGTGAAGTCTTTCAGAGGCTATCTGCGGTAGGCTCTTATGTTGTTCCTTGTCTTCTCCCAGTTCCGCTGTCTATCCCATTTGCCCTTCTGAATGAAGAAGATTGAGCATCTTCTTTAAGGTCTTCCTTGTTGTTTGGCTCCTTTAAGAGTATAGATTTTAGTATGCTTATCATAAACAACTCAAATGACAGATAGTTTTAAGATGCTATATAGGTGATGGGAATGGAAGCTGGGATCTCTGTAAGAGCAGCATGTGCTCTAAACCACTGAACCAACTTTCCAGCCCCAAGCATACAGTTTTAAATATAATGTATCTATGAATATTTAGGACTTTAACTAGCAGCGATTTTGTCTTACTTACCCACTAAATAAAAAAATAAAAGAAAACAACTGCTTGATTTAAATATATGAGTGCTTTAATAGTAAGTACTAATGGAGTGGCAGTGTAAACCATTTGTCCCTAGGGAAACATATCAGATATCATTGCGATGTTTTTAAAATTGTCCTATTTGGCAGTCCATAAGGAAGTAAGTTGAGTTTCACACATACCACACATCAACCATGCCTTCCTTCTTTATATGACTGTTTTGTTGCTGTCCAGAATTATGAAAACATCTGCATTTGGGTGCTAAATTGAAGGTTCCACTTGATGCAGTATTCAAGGTTAGAATGGAGCACCTGTGGATAGCTGCTTTGGTGCTGTCATGAATGTAAGAAACACTTGGGTCTAGCAGGATACTGGCTATTGTAAGGGCAGAGAAAAAGCTAAGTAGGTTAAAGAGAAAATTATATGTACATTTGAAACTTTTTTGGAGAGTGAACAGAGAAGGAAAGTTTCGAGCAAAAAGAGAAAAAGCTTGAGCACAGGGAACCTCCTTTTTATCCCAATTGCTGACAGTACTTAGAAAGTTTCCATTATGAGGATGTGTCATCTAAGAGATATTGAGGCCGCATTTGAATGTTTATAAGTCTAGCACATTGAGAAACAACTTTTAAGTCAATAATTAAAAGACAAACCAAAAGAAATTTAAAAAGTTGAGCTTGAAAACATGATATTGAATCATATAGTGGAATGTTTTTTATCAGAGTCATATTAATAAATCAGACTTTCAGTGATTAATGTCAAAGCTTTGGACTGTCTTAATACATCAGTTGCATAACAACAGGAAGACATCTGAATCATTTTTTTTTTTATTTTGGGAGATCTTAAATCACCTTTCAACCTTTGTAATTTATATTTACCAATCTTAAAATACCGTTTTAGACCCTCAAATAATTTCTTAGGAGCTCATACCTTAAACTTCTGTATCCTTAGGGTTTTTTTCTTATTTACGATGACACAGAGTTGAAACTGCTGTGACCAGTTACTGTCCTTTAACTAAAATAATGGTAAAGGGTTACATCTGAGATCTGTGTTTTGAGTGGGTAACAAGGTAGATTGTATCAACATCTGACACTAGCAGTTCTAAGAGTAATGGTTAAAGCCCAGTATTAGCCATCAACATAATCAGAGACCTGAGAATGATAAATTATAATCTAAATGAATCTATGTATTTATCGAAATGACAGAGATGACTAGTCAGTCTATAGATCACTACCTAGAGAGTTGTACCAGGCCTCCATGGTAACACAGGCATACAATCTGGTCATCAGGTGCAGAAGTTAAGAATGTGTTTTTTGTTGTTGTTTTGTTTTTGTTTGTTTGTTTTGGTGGAGGAAAATGTATGAAGGACATTGACCTCACCTCATATTCTTCAATGTGAGACAATAACTCTTTGAGTGTCCAGTTTGTTCACAGTTCAGGCTGGTGTTGGGAGCAGTTATAGCATTCCACAATCCCGAGTTGAAGTCATCTCTTGTGCCCAGATCTTCTCATAGACTTTAGGAAGCTACTGCTAAGATTTTGGATTCATAAAATTCCGTGCACTCTTTCCCAGATTTGGCTATAAATCTCAGCCTCTGCTTCAATACGTCAATCTGTAGAGTCTTTCAAAGGCCATCTGTGCTAGTCTCCTCTCCTGTTCCCTGTCTTCTCCTGCTTTCAAAGTCTATCCAATTTGCCCTTCTTAATGAGGATTGAGTGTCTTCCCTAGTGTCTTCCATTTTTGTTTAGCTTCTTTAGAATGTAGATATGAACTCTGAAAGGAATTTTGTATTTTCTATTTTGCCTTTCCATTCATTATTATCAAGGACACACAGAAATGCAATACAGAGAGTACAGAAAGGCATTGTGTTGGAAAAAGATGAGAGGTGGGTAAAAACATGATTGTCATGGGAAGGAGTGTGGTCTGTAAAGACAGGGGTGGAGTCATAGAAGGAGAAGTCAAGCAGATCAACTGGGAGGCATTAAGTAAATCTCCTCATCTTAATTTTGTGCATGGATGTTTAAGTGTCCTACTTTTCTTCTCCCTTTGGGGTCTCTTGGAATGTCATTCATCATCTCTGTTAAGTGCTTGTCTTTTGTGGCCATATTTTCTATTAAGCACTTAACAGTCTACCTTAATCCCTGCTACTAACTTGTCTTCTTAAATCTTAATTCAATTTCAGTCAGCAAACCGTTATATTATCTAGTCAAGTTTGAAAAACCACAATCTACAACCCTAAATCACAATTGGATGTGGAAAAATCAAGGTTCTCTAATTGGAAAAGGAGAAATGTTGTTTGCCCTCCTAAAAGTTCACCTGAAAAAACTCACTCCAAATACCAATTCCGGTGTGACCCATGACAATTAGAAAGAAGATGACTGTCCATCTATGCCTCATGATCAATCAATTGACTGGTGAATTCTGTTCTCCTAATCTACCTCATTACCATAGTACGTGCATATCTTTTCCAAACTCCATCCACTAGAATGAGTCCATATTTACAATTTTTTGTAGTGATAAGAGTCATTCTACTTCTCTTCTGAGAATATCTTAGGTTATTATCATTATCATCATCATCATCATCATCATCATTATTATTATTACTACCAAGGAAAATTTATATACTTTCCCTCACAGTGTCCACAGAGTTGTCTCTGGTTTTTAAGTCTGAATCTGAAACTGTAGCCTTTAAAGTATGTCATGTGTCACTGAAGAGAGTTTCCATCAATCTCTTTTTCTACCAATACGAAGGGCATATTTATCTCTGTGCATCAAGGAGGCTCTATTTAATACAGTAAAGATAAGAAACAGATGATGTGCTAAAATCTAAAGTGTATCTTTTCATAGCAGGAGATAGTGCATAAGACCAATGAATGCACAGGAGGATAGGGATGGCTGGCATTGTCCAACTTTGACCCTGAAAATCTGTTCAGTTCAGTGATACATATTCTTAAAAAAGCCTATGCTGACTGGAAAATTAGAAGGAAATCTGTATTTACTTAGAGAAAATATGATATTGTATTGAGAATGTATGTAAACTAAAGAATTATATGTAGAAATGTTATAGAATACGAGATATACCTGTACTTTTATCATGGTTATAAGTAGTTTGAAGTTGAAATAAAACGGCAATTTTTATAATAGTCTTAGAAAAACAACTTAAAAAAATGAACTGTGAAAAATGTGTAGATACATACATTAAAACTGGCAAATATAAGAGTGATTAATCAGTGCACATTTAAATACAAATTGCAAACTTGTTTGTTATTCAGAAGATTAGAGTTTGTTATTGGTTGCTTAAAACACAATGATAAAAGCAGTGCAGTCAAAACAACATTTTCTTTTTTTTTCCTCTTTTTTATTTTTTATCAGTTACATTTTATTAATTCTGTATCCCAGCCGTGCCCCGAACCCTCATTCCCTCCCAGCCCCTCCCTCCCTCCCTCATCACCACTGTGCCCCTTTCCAAGTCCACTG
>REGO01000619.1:617734-635756 GCA_010120015.1 Rhombomys opimus
CTCTGGTTTCAATCTGGATATTGCATTGTGATACTCACTATAAGCATCCTGTCTCAACTCTTGTGTAAACAGGACACAAATAAAGCAACTAGATACAATGTTGTGCAATGGGAGGCGCCAGAGGACAGGAAAGAGGGGAGGAGCTAGAGAACAGGAAGGGGCAAAAAGGAGGAGGAGCACGAGGAGAGAGAGTGGGAGGAGAGCTTGGAGGACTTGAAGCATGAACCAGACCTAAGATTTCACAAAAAACAAGTATAATGTGGGAAATCTAAATGTTAGGAAACTGAGGGCTTGGATGTTTAGGAGGGAGTAAATATTGCCCAGCATTGTGTTCTAGGTTAACAAAAAAACAAACAAACAAACAAAAAAAAAAAAACATTTTCAATAGCAATTGGGAAACTGACTCAAAATTCCCATATACAATTGTTAAAGACTCAAGGCAAATAAATGAAGTTTAAGAGCAAATTTGGAGTAATTATTCCACTTTATATTAATATTTATATAAAAACTGTAATACAAATAATATGTTAACACTAGAAATGTAATGGAGCAAATATCCTGTAGGAGTAGATGAAGATATACAAGATATGCAGACCACTAATTATTAAAATTTAAAGAATGATTAGAGGAGAAAAGGATCATAAATATCTAGATATACATATGCACAAGATAATTTTATCTAATATCTATCAATCTGTCTGTCATTTTAACTACCTATCCATATCCAGCTGTGTAGATACAGATGTATTTCTCTATTTGGAATGAAGGATATGAAAGAAACAGATATCTTAAAGGATCTGCTCTTATGTACTATTTAGTTCATCTGAAATCTGTACATTAGTGCAACAAGCAAAAAATTCACACAAATCCTCTTTTAACCTTCTTTTTTTTCTGGTATAAAATGAACATATTTATCAGTGAAGTACCATTATTTAACTGTTTTTCTTGACATATTATACTATTATAAAGTCTTTGTTGGTCTGAGACTTGTTTTGTAGATTTGGCTGGTTTTGAAGTCATGAGGATCTTGTATTTATAGCAGGAGTTACAGGTATGTGCTGCTACTCCAATACAATTCAGTCAATGAATAAAATATGCATAAATCAGATGAAGTCTCCATTTGATAAATGTCTTTACTCCATTCTCTAAGTTTGGTAATACCTGTTCCACATTTAGGTCAATCTTATTTACCTTCTAAATGTAAGGTAGTACATATGTATCTTATTCCTCCTGTGTCTACCTTATGAAAATATCACAATATCCCAATTTAGAATATAAAGAGGTGATAAGGCTTCGAGGGAGTAGGATCACCATTAGGATTATCTTTAACAGAGACTCCTCCAATACCTGTCTTCTTTTCCTCCTCTTCCTTTTCTTCTTCTGGCTTTGATATCCCGCTTATAGTGTATGACTAAGGGAAACCATTGCAAAAATTCAATTATGGCAGAAATTTGAAGGCAAAAAATGAAGTAGAGACAATGGTATGGCTTAATTTCCATGACTTGATCAGTTTGATTTCTTATACTACCCACAACCACAACTGCCTAAGGATGGCACCACTCACAGTGAGTTGGGCCCTCTCACATCAATAATTAATAAATAAAATTCCCCCACAGACTTGCCTACTGGACAGTCTGATAAAGACATATTCTCAGGTGAGGCTCTCTCTTCCCGGATGATTGTAGCTTCTGCCAAGTTCACAATAAAACTACTCAGACAATTTTTATTTTAGAGAAGCTTCTTTTTGTACTGGTCACTGGCCAGGAAAAAGAGATTCACAACTGGCCAAAAGTGTAGCAAATATGTGACGATGAAGTTCTCAAACCTAAATAGACATGAATATCATTCTGTATTTGCAATTGTAAGGAAACAATCTAGAAGAGGTGCTTGGAAGTATGTAAGAACCAGAGCATCGCACAGACTGCAACAATTCAATGCTTTATGGATAAACCAGGCCTTTACATTTTCACCCTGGCTGAAATTATTTATACGATACATATAAAAAAATGTCAGTAAACACTCAAGCACAGACTTTCATTTCTACTGGAAGGTGATGGCTGTTAGGAAATGGGTTCAACTTTCTTCAGCTGTGAAGATCCCAGTCTGATGCCCATGATCCCACTGGTAGTTTTACAGACATGTATATCCAGAAAATACTAATTAGACTTAGTGTATTGAAAATAAAATAGAATATGGAGATAGAATGGGCAAGTGTTAGGGGAGGGCTACAGAGGAGTTTGAGAGATAGGAGCTAGATATGATCAAAATATGTTGTACACATTGCTGGAGCCTGTCAGCAAGGTGGAGCAGTTCCTGAGTAGGGAGTGAGGATTGAAATAAAAACAAAACAAAAACAAAAACAAACACACACACAAAAACACATTACAGGTGAGATCAGTCTGAGAGGGCTGCCAGTAAAAGTGTTGTACCTGGTTTATGCCACAATACCTTTCCTTCTGTGTGTGTGTGTGTGTGTGTGTGTGTGTGTTTGCTTCAAACATGACAGTATAGTAAAGCTTTTTCAAAATGTGGGGATTTATCTGCATAACCTAAGAAACAACTTATCTCCATAAAGAGCTAAATTTTAAAACAGAGCTATAGAGCAAAAACAAATAATTTTCTGTATATAATGCTTAAAGATGCTTATGAATTTAATTTATAATCAAATGAAAATTTCTTTTCTTCATTGTTTTCTCCTAGTTGGACAATTATAAACTGATCACTTATAAATTTATCTTGAAAATTTAATGACCATAAAATTTACAAATGCTGTGGCTGCCAAGAAAAGATTGAAGGAAGCACAAACAGATTGAAGGAAGCACTACCGGCAAAATTTGGCAATCATTAGTTACTTCTTTGAAGACTGAAGAAAACTGAAATGTTTGCCTGGCTAAGAATTGAAAATGTTGCTGATTTTTCTTTATAAAAAATCCAAAGATAGTCATATATACAGCATTGCAATTATTATGACATAACATAGCTGTATTTTGTGACCATATTTTACAATCCATTTGTACTCAGTAGATTCAAGATATTTTAAATGCCAAAATTTCATCTTTACCTTTTGAGTACATAAAATATTACATAATTCTAAGAGTTTTTAAATACATATTATGGAGTTTATTATCAAGTACCTTCCTTACTGTTTCTTTGTTTTTAAAATTTATTTTTTATTAATTACAGCTTATTCACTTTGTATCACAACTATATCCCCATCCCTCATCCTCTCCCAATCCCATGCTCCCTCCCTAATCTCCACCCATGCCTCTTATCCAGTCCCCCAGGGGAGGACCTCCTCCCCTTCCATCTGAACCTACTCTATCAATTCTCATCAGAAGTTGCTACATTGTCTTCCTCTATAGCCTGGTAAGGCTGCACCCCCCTCAGGGGGAGGTGATCAAAGAGCAGGCCACTGAGTTCATGTCAGAAACAGTCCCTGTTCCCATTACTAGGGAAAGCCACATGGATACTGAGCTGCCATGTGCTACATCTAGGCATGTTGTTCTAGGTTATCTCCATGTGTTGTCCTTGGTTGGAGTATCAGAATCAGAAAAGATGCCTGTGCCACCTTCTTTCATAAGATTTCCTGTAGTTTGCCAAAATTTTGGTTATGAGTTTTAGCATCTGTTGAGAAGAAAGAAATAAAATGCATAAAGAAACAGAAGAAGATAAAGTCAAACAGATTTTGGCAATTGGTAAAGAAATACAGGAAGATGCAGCCAAACAATTTGTGGCCCTCAGAGATGAAATAAATAAATCACTGAAAGAAATAAAAGAAACAGATTATTGTTCAAACAAACAGTTGAAGGAATTGAGGGAAAAACAGGAAAATACAATCAGACAGGTGAAGGAAATCAACAAAATGTTTCAAGATCTGAAGAGAGAATTGAAAAAATTAAAAAAAAAAACACAAAAGAAGGAAATCATGGACAGGAAGATCTTAGGCAAGAAAACAGGAACTACAGAGGTAAATATAACCAACAGACTACAAGAGATGGAAGAAAGAATTTCAGGTGTGGAAGATATAATGGAAGAAATTGATGTATCTGTCAAAGAAAATGATAAATCTAAAAAATTCCTTAAACAAACCATCCAAGAAATCTAAGACAACATGAAAACACCAAACCTAAGCATGATAGAAACAGAGGAAAAAGAAGATGCCTGTCTCCAAGGCCCAGAAAATATTTTCAACAAAATCATAGAAGAAAATTTTCTCAATTTAAAGGATAGGCCTATACACATACAAGAGGCCTAGAAAACACAGAATAAATTAGACCAGAAAAGAAAATCCTCCCACAACATAATAATCAAAACAGTCATTACACAGAATAAAGAAAAAATACTAAAAGAAGCAAGGGAAAAAAGCCAAGTAACAAAAAATGGTTAACCCATCAGAATCACACCTGACTTTTCAACAGTGACTATGAAAGCCACAGTACCTTTTCTTTAGTCAGAGCAAAGCACCTCAGTACAGTGAAAGTGTTTATTGTGAAGTCAAACTTGTTTACCTCGACCACCTATCTGAGTGAACCTCACAAAAAGAAAATGGAAGTTACTTGGCAAAACATCCTGCATATCACTGTCTCCAGGAGAAGACCAGGGTGAAAACATGTTTCTCACTGAAAACTCAATAGCAAAGCAGCCTGACAAACAAGCATCTTTCCACAACATATGTATGAAATTCTTGAATGATAAATAGAACAAGTACTGAAAATAACTGTACCACAATGTAAAGACTTAGGAAACTTGTGTATATCAATCCTCTTCTTGAGAGGGTCACTGGCATAATTAAAGAACTACTTCCTTGCTTTTATCATTGTTACGGACCTTAGAATTAGAGACATGACTGCTTAGTTGATGATGCTTGTCAGACCTCAGATCCTGCTTTCTAATTTTTCTGTCCCTTTGTGACCTACTCTATTATCAATGGCTGGAGTCTCTTCTGCAGCATTAAAGCTTTCACCCAGACACTTGGAAGGAGAAAAGGTACAAGGAATTTCCTCAGTGGAGAACACGATAAGAATAATACCCACATAATGGATAGTATCACTATTTCTTTTCCTAAATGATGGCTGCAACTAACACCTGGCTACATAAGAGTGTTGGAAGAATAAAGCTGTGTACAAAAAATAATTACCTTTTAAAATTAATAGTAGTGTAATCATGATTATGGTAATGATTGTGTGTGTATGTGTCTGTTTTGTGTACTTCCTTTCCATTGATTTTAGTGTTCTGAGGTTATTTATTCCCTGTGTTTTCTTGGTTGTAGTTAATCTATTTATTTAAGTTCTAGTTTTCCTTCTAGTATCTTCTTTGGGCTTGATTTGTAGGTTGACATTGTTTAAATTTGACTTTATGCTGGAATATCTTATTTTCTACATATATAGTGATTGAAAGTTTTGCTGGGTATAATATTCCATGATACGGAGGGGACACCATGTTGGTGTTTGTGGTATCTCCTACACTCAAAGGCTGTGTTGCTGCTGGTCATCCATATTGTTGCTGGAGGCCATGTGTATGTCCATGATTTGTGTTGCCCTTGGAGGCCATGTTGGCATTCATGATCTTCATTGCTGTCAGAAGTAATGCTGGTGTCATGGTCTGTGCTGCCACTTGAGATCATGTTTCTGTTCATGGTCTTTATTATTATTTTTTTTGATATATTACATAGGTGTGTGTGGCTTAGGCTGCTGCTTGAGGCCATGTCACTGTTCATGGTCACTACTTCCACTGGAAACCATGTGGAAATCCATGTTCCATGCTGCTGCTGCTGGCTGTTATGGGCAAGGAAACTTCTTGTTCAGTAGTATGGATGACTGCAAACTCACAGTTGAGAATGAGCAATAATGAGGGTTTCTGTAACAACCTCTTTTCTCTCCATCACCCCAAAATAGAATAAAGGAAAAAAGTCTAATTAGGAAAACATTGAAGAGTCCTTACAAATTGTAAGAAGTGTGATAAAGTGTAGCTCTTCACAATTGATGGCTTCAAAGGGGCAGGGGGAAGACACAATTATATTTAAGATGTTGGTCACTGGGAGTTTGGTCATGCTGCAGTGCATATATGGGAAACACAAATTTTATGTTTATGGAAGAGGTACAAGGATGGAAGTGTATAAATTGAAGAAATAGGAAGTGAGTGTAATCAGGGTACATTGTGTGAAAATAATCAATAAAATTATTATGTTAGAAAAAGACTTTTAAAGAAATAAAAAAATGATGTCAAAAGTAGAAACCCAAAGAATTTTTCAAGTTTAATATGTTATAAAATTATATACAACTGATTAAACATAAGGATAGGAGGAATTAATTAGGGAGGGAGTGTTTGTGTGTATTTTTTATTTATTATAATTGAAAACTATTGTAAAAATTCCTGAGATCAGATATTGCTAAGTACTCATTTTGCAATTTAATTTGCTCCAGCCATCAGGGACAAGCTAAGAAAAAAGAAAAAAAAAGAAAGAAAGAAAATAAAAGACAATGGAATTTTATACACTTCAAGCTAACTCATTAAATATTTTTTTGAGCTTTCAAGATGAGAAAATCAAAGATTGTTCAACAGGCTGTTATGCAATTGATTATAAACACAAAATATTCCCAACTGATATTTTCAGTCTTGGGAAATGATAGATTTCCCTAGATAGATAAATACCTATTGCTTCAGTGAAACCCGGGGCTGAAGAATAGGTTCTTAAGCAGTAATGCTTGCCACAGCAAAGGAAAACAACAACATTAGAAAAGAATTGTCTGGGGAGTTTAAGATGGCAGCAACCAGTGTGCACCTTATCTGAGGGGCACAGAATCTAAAACTACAAAATTGGTAAGTAGAGGGGCAGCTGAAGCCAGAACATCAACATTAAAGCTTCCTGGGTAAGAGGGGCAAGCTGTGAGCCTGTAAAGTTTAGATCCAGACTACCTGTGGCCATCTCCAGCAACTGAGAGTGGGAAATATTCAACTTCCTTGTACTTCCTCATGCCCCAAACATGGGCCTGCCTGCTCTGCAGAGGCAGCACTGTTTGCTCTAAGTAGGAGCCTCCTTGCTGGGTATCTGAGAAAGCAGAAGCAGCAGCAGTAATGGCCTCCACAGTAGGCAGGTGCTGCAGGGTGCTGTATGGGCTTACCAGGTCGAGCTGTGGCTAGCTGAAGCAGAAGCCTACATGCTCAGTGACTTAGACAGCAGATTCATCTGTCTCAAGGAAGGTCTCCCTCCCTGTCAGGCAAACAGTGGACACCACTGAGGTGACAGATCTCCTATACTATCATTTGCCCCTGTGGACCCAAATCTGAGAGTAGAGAACAGGGGGAACCTCTGTGCTTTTGATTAGGCCTGAAAGACAGTGAGGGTGCCTTCAAGTGAGTGCATGCAGAGGCCCATATCCAGGGTCCCTCTACACTAACAGTCAGACATCTCATCCCTCCCACCCACAGCCCCACTGTGGGCAACACAAGGTTCCTTCAGACATTGTTCTCAACATTGAAGCCCCTGTTCTGTGGATCTACCAGTGGAGTCCAGGCAAATAATTCCTGGAGCCCAGACAGATCTGAATACCAGGAAGAGAGTACAACAGGCCTGTAGGCCATTGAAATATTCAGAGCACCTGCTCTTATGCATTGTGCCTGGCAAAAATGGAAACACTTCCTCCTGGACTCCTGCTCCACCCTTCTAGGAATGTGCAAGCTCTAGCAACCTGTCCCTCAAGGCACACTTCCAAACACACACTCGTGCTTGCATTCATACACCTGTGACTTTCCTTCATTAGCTGCTGCTGAAACACCAACATCCACTATTGAGCTGGTGGACCCCTCTTATCTTACTGAAAAATACTCCAGATGCCAGAGACAGATGGATCCAGTCTGAACTACAGACTCCAGGAACAAACAGCAAAGGCAATAAGTAGATGGCTAGAAGTTGGCATAAGAATACATTCAACAAAAATCAGGACATCATGGCTTCACTAGCAACCACAAAAATCAATGGATATTTTAATTCATCAGAAACACAGAAAAAGGATTTTAAAGCTATGCTTATCAACTTACTACAGGTAAATAAAGAGGAAAGGAATGAAACTCTCAAAGAAATACAGGCAAATAGAGCCACATAAATGGAGGCACATAGAAGAAATGAATAAAAAATAGAAGCCATCATGGAAAGACAGGGATACACATTCAAACAGATGAAGAAAATGGTGCAAGACATGAAAACAAAATTAGAATTAATAAAGAAAACACTAATAAAGAAAAACCTGGAAATATCAGAAACCACAAAGAAAATATCAGGAGACACAAAGGTAAGCATCACCAACAGAATAAAAGAGATGGAAGAGAAAATCTATGGCACTGAAGATACAAGTCCAGAAAATTATTCATCTCTCAAAGAAAAAGTAAAATCAGAAAATTTACAAACAGAAACAGCAAGAAATCAAGGAAACCATGAAAAGACAAAATCAAAGAATGAAAAGAAGAAAAAGATGATTCCAGGCTCCCGGGTCCAGAAAATATCTTCAAGAAAATCACAGAAGAAAAAATTCCCAGCTTAAAGAAAGAGATGTCCATTAATATACAAGAGGTCTACAGAACAACAACAACAACAAAAAATGTCTAGACCAGAAAAGCCACCCCTCACCTCATCAAATTATCAAAACACTAAATCTACAGAACAAAGAAAAAAATGTTAAAAGCAGCAAGGGAAAAAAGGCCACTTAATATATAAAGGTAGACCTAGCAGAATAGCAACAGAATCCTTAAAAGAAACTATGAAAGTCAGAAGGGCATGGACAGATGTCATGCAGACTCTAAGGGACCACAGATGCCAACCCAGACTACTATACCCAGAAAAGCTTTCAATCAACATAGATCGAGAAAACAAAATATTCCATGACAAAACTAAATTTATGCAATATGTACACAAAAACCCAGCCCTACAGAAGATACCAGAAGGAAAACTCCATTTCAACAAAATCAACTACATCAAAGAAAATGCAGGATATAGATAACTTCACAAACAAAAATTAAAAAAAAAACAATTAATTGTACCACCATCATCTCCCCACAATAAAAGGAAATAATATTCATTGGTCACTTTATCTATCAACATCAATGGACTCACCTCTCCAATAAAAAACAAACAAAAACAAACAAACAAAAAAGAAAAACAACAGACTAACAGAATGGACGTGAAACAGAATGCAATACAGAATGCAATATTCTGCTGCATCCAAGAAACATATCTCTGCAACAAAGATAAACACTAACTCAGAGTAAAGGGCTGGAAAAATGTTTTCAAGCAAATGGACCCAGAAAACAAGGTGGGTATACTTATATCTAATAAAATAGACTTTCAACCAAAATTAGTCAAAAAAGATAAAGAGGCACACTTCATTCTCATTAAAGAAAAAATCCACCAGGAGGGCATCACACACGTGAACATGTATGTCCCAAATATAAGAGCACCACCATTTTTAAATGAAACATTATTAAACCTTAAATCACACATTGACACCAAACCCTTAACTGTGGGAGACTTGGACATGCCACTCTCACCAAGGGACAGATAATATAGACAGAAGCTGAATAGTGAACTAAAGGAACTTACAGAGGTACTAAATCAAATGGCCTTAATAGATGTCTACAGAACTTTTCACCCAAACTCAAAAGAGTATACCTTCTTTTGAGCAACTCATAGAACCTTCACAAAAAATTGAACACATAGCAAAGCAAGCCTCAATAGATACAAGAAGATTAAAATAATCACTTTTATCCAATCAAATCACCATGGCTTAAAACTAGACCTGAAAAACAACAGAAATAACAACAACAAAAAAATCACTTCCATACATATGGAAACCAAACAACTCTCTTCTCAATGATAGATGCTCAGGGAAAAAAATTAAAAAAGAAATTAGAGACTTCCTAAAATTCAATGAAAATGAAGGCAGAACTTACCCCAATTTATAGGACACAATAAATGCATGCAGACAGGAAAGTTCATAGCACTAAGTACCTCCAGAAAGAAGTTTGAGAATCCCTTACAGGCATCTTTTTTTTTTCTGATCCAGTTATCTTTATTTTTAATTTTATTTTTTTCTTATCAGTTACATTTTATTAACTCTGTATCCCAGCCGTGTCCTGCTCCCTCATTCCCTCCCAATCCCACCCTCCCTCCCCCATCTCCACCGTGCCCCTTTCCAAGTCCACTGATGGGGGGGACCTCCTCCCCATTCATCTGATCCTGTTTTATCAGGTATCTTCAGGACTGGCTGCAAAGCCCTCCTCTGTGGCCTAACAGGACTGCTCCTCCCTTGGGGGGTGGGGAGGCCAAAGAGCCAGTCATTGAGTTTCTATTAGAAATAGTTCTTGTTCCCCTCACTATGGGAAACCAGTTGGTTACTGAGCTACCACAGGCTACATCTGAGCAGAGGTTCTAGGTTATATCCATACATGGACCTTGGTTGAATGTCAGTCTCAGAAAAGACAATGTGCCCAGATATATTTGATCCTTGTGGAGCTCCTATCCTTTCCCCATCATACTAACTCCCCTTCTTTCATATGATTCCCTGTACTCTGCCAAAGGTTTGGTCATGAGTCTTTGCATCTGCTTTGAAATCACTGCTAGTTAGAGTCTTTCAGATGCGCTCAGTAGACTCCAACAGTCATACGTTCAATGCACATCCCATCTGTCTTTCTCAATGAGGATTGATCATCTTACCCCATGTCCTCTCTCTTGATTATCTTTTTTAAGTGTAGATTTCATTATGTTTATCATATCTTATAGGTCTATATAAGTGAGTATATACCGTGTTTGTCTTTCTCCTTCTGGGATATTTCACTCAGAATGATCTTTTCTAGATCCCACCATTTGCCTGCAAATTTCATGATTTCCTCCTTTTTGATTGCTGAATAGTATTCCATTGTGTAGAAATACCACAATTTCTGTACCCATTCCTCCGTTGATGGACATCTGGGTTGTTTCCAGGTTCTGGCTATTACAAATAAAGCTGCTATATACATGGTTGAGCAAGTATCCCTTTTGTGTACTTGAGCAAAGTTTGGGTATATACCTAGCAGTGGTATAGCTGGGTCTTGACAGCACACCTAAAAGCCATAGGGAACAAAATGAAGCAGACATACCCAAAAGAATTTGAGGACTGAAATAATCAAACTCAAAGCAGAAACAATGAATTAGAAATGAATAAAACAATTCAAAGAATCAATGAGACAAAAAACTGGTTCTTTGAGAAAATAAACAAGATAGATAAACCCTTAGCCAAACTTACTAAAAGGCAGAGAGAAACTATCCGAATCAGAAAAATTAGAAACTACAAGGAGGGGGCATAATGGCAGACACTGAAGAAATCTAAACAATCATTCGGTCTTATCAAAAAGACTATAGGTCACAAAATTTGAAAATCTAAATGAAATGGACAATTTTATTGATAGATTCCATTTAACAAAATTAAATCAAGAGTGGGTAAATAGTGGCTGGAGAGATGGGTCATTGGTTAAGGGCACTGTCTGCTCTTCCAAAGGTCATGAGTTCAATTCCCAGCAACTACATGGTGGCTCACAACCATCTATAATGTGAACTGATTCCCTCTTCTGACAGGTGTAAATGCAGATAGACCACTCATATACATAAAATAAATAAATCTTAAGAAAAAATTTTAAAAAGAGTGGGTAAATAGATTAAATGATTCTGTATCTACCAAGAAAATAGAAGGAGTCCTCAAAATTCTCCTTTCCAAATATGCCCAGGGCCAAAGGGTTGTTGTTGTTATTTTTTATTTTTTATATATTAATTACAGTTTATTTAATTTGTATCCCAGATGTAACCCCCTCCCTCATTCCCTCCCAATCCCACCCTCCATCCCTCATCTCCTCCCTGCACCTCTCTAAGTGCACTGATAGGGGAGGTCCTCCTCTCCTTCCATCTGAACCTAGCATATCAGGTCTCATCAGGACTGGCTGCAATGTTCTCCTCTGTGGCATAGTTAAGCTGCTCCTCCCTAGAGGCGGGGAGAGTTCAAAGAGCCAGCCACTGAGTTCTATAAGCCTCAGCATCTGCTTTGATACACTGCTACATAGAGTCTTTCAGAGGCCCTCTATAGTAGGCTCCTGTCCTGTTTCTTGTTTTCTCTTATTTCCAATGTCCATCCCACTTGTCTTTCTAAGTGAGGATTGATCATATTACCAAGGGACCTCCTACTTGCTTAGCTTCTTTAGGTGTACAAATTTTAGAATGTTAACCTATTTTATGGGTCTAATATCCACTTATGAGTACATACTGTGTGTGTCTTTCTGCTTCTGGGTAACCTCATTCACGATGATCTTTTCTAGATCCCACCATTTCCCTGCAAGTTTCATGATTTCCTTGTTTTTAATTGTTGAGAATTCCATTGTGTAAGTGTACCATAGTTTCTATATCCATTCTTCCATTGAGGGACATCTGTGTCGTTTCTAGGTTCTGGCTATTATGAATAAAGCTGCTACGAACATGTTACAGGAGACTACTTCCTGAACAGAAAACCAACAGCACAGAATCTAATAGCAACAATCAATAAATGAGAGCCCATGAAACTGAAAAGCTCCTGTAATGCAAAAGACACTGTTGTCAGACAAAATGACAGCCTGCATTTGGAAAGTATCTTCACCAATCCTATATATGACAGAGGGCTAATATCCAGAATATATAATGAACTGAAGAAGTTAAAAAGCAACAAATCAAGTAATCCAATTAAAAAATGGGGTACAGAGCTAAACAGATAATTCTATGTAGAGGAATACAGAATGTCAGAGAAACACTTAAGGAAAACTTAGCCATCAGGGAGATGCAAATCAAAACAACCCTCAGATCCCATCTTATACCCACCAGAATAGCTAAGATCAAAAAATCAAGTGACAACACATTCTGGAGAGGTTATGGAGAAAGGGGAACCCTCCTCCATTGCTCATAGGAATGTAAACTTGTACAACCACTTTGGAAATCAATCTGGCACTTTCTCAGACAATTAAGAATAGTGCTTCTTCAAGATACTGCTATACCACTCTTAGGCATATATCCAAAATATACTCAGGTACACAACTAGGACATTTATTCAACCATGATCGTACCAGTGCACAATTCTATCAGACATTCAAGGAAGAACTAACAACAATTCTCTTCACACTACACCACAAAATAGAAATAGTAGGAACATTATCAAACTCATTCTAGGAAGCCAGAGTCATCTTGATACCTAAAATAAGCAAAAACCCAACAAAAAAGAGAACTTCAGACCTATCTTTCTTATCCACATTGATGTAAAAATATGCAATAAAATATTTGCTCATCTAATCCATGAACACACAGAAGATACCATCCACCATGACCGGGTAGGCTTCATCCCTGGCCTGAAGGGGTGGTAAAATATATAGAAATCTATCAATATTATCTACCATATAAACAAAGTTAAGGAGAAAAACCACATGATAATCTCCTTAGATGCTGAAAATATAATTTGAGAAAAATCTTGGAAAAGTTTTGGAGATATCAGGGATATAAAGCACCTATCAAAAGACAATACACAGAAAGCCTATAGCCAACATCAAACTAAAGGGAGAAAAACTTAAATCCATCCCACTAAAATCAGGGACAAGGCAAGGCAGCCTCTCTCTCCCTATTACTTCAACATAGTACTTGAAGTCCTAGCTAGAGCAATAAGAAAACTAAAAAAGATCGAAGGGATAAAAATAGGAAAGGAAGAAGTCAAAGTATCACTATTTACAGACTATATGATAGTACACATGAGTGACCTCAAAAATTCAACTAGAGAACTTCAGCAGATAAATATCTTCAGCAAAGTGGCTGAATACAATATTAACAAACAAACCAAAGAATATCAGTAGCACTCTTATATATGAAAGACAAAAAGTGTGAGTAAGAAATTAGGGAAACTACACCCTTCACAATAGCCACTAATGTCATAAAGTACCTTGGCATGACTCTAACCAAGCAAGTGAAAGACCTGTTTGGAAAAAACTTCAAGTCTCTGAAAAAAGAAATTGAAGCACATATCTGAAGATGGAAAGATCTTCTGTGCTCATAGATAGGCTATCAGTGGACTTGAAGAGGGGTATGAAGAAGGGGCAGGGAGGATGGGATCAGGAGAGGAGGAGGAAGGGGGTAATAAATAAAGTGTAACAATAAAGTGTAATTAATAAAAGTTAAAAAACTCTGTCTTCAGATTTGCCGCAGACAGTCTCACTGTCTTCTTTCCCATATACATATGTGTGAGCAGTCATACTTGAAAATTGTGTTATGTCACTATAATTTTATAGTGAAATTATGTTGTATGGTATATTATATTGAAATTATTTTCTAGGTGAATTAGATTCAAATAATATTGTATAATATTATAGGTAATTTACATTAAAACTATTTGCATTATATAGGTATATTATGCTAAAATATATAATGTATATAATAATTATATATAATATAAAATATATAATTTTGGAAGATATGTTATACTATATGCAATTGTCTTCATTATAGGCCTAAAAATCTCATTGTAAAGAAAATATATAGCTTGTGACTTTGGGGAAAAATAAAAAAAAATTGATGGACTATGAGGGAAAGGAAGGAAGGAAGAAAGAAACCATTCTTCAGTACATGTGGCAAGCATTTCCCTTGGCTCTCCTTGACATCTTACTACCTAAAGCACCTCCTAGAACATCATGTTCTCACAGTGGCCCTATTGCCCTATAGAATTCAAGGAAGACCTATGCTCATCCATGATAACCCTTTGCAATGCTAATAAATTCCAATTTTTAATCTCCAAAAAAAAAAAGAAAAAAAAAAAAAAAAGAAAATGGTCATCCTACCAAAAGCCATCTATCTACAGATTCATTTTTTTGCAGAACTTGAAAGAAAAATTCTCAATTTCATGTGGAAAAACAACAACAACAAACCCCAAGAATTGCTAAACAATCCATCTGTACATCAACATTTCATCTGGAGGTATCTCCATCCCTGATCTCAAGCTGTGCTACAGAACCACAGTAATAAAAACTGCATTGTATTGGCATAGAAACAGAATGGTAGATCAATGGAATTGAATAGAAGACCCAGAAATAAAGCCACACACACCTACGGATACTTAATTTTTGATGAAGAAGCCAAAACCATACAATGGGGGAAAAACAATAAAAAAACACAGCATCTTCAACAAATGGTGCTGGTCTAACTGGATATTGACATGTAGAAAAAATGCAAATATATCCATATTGATCACCCTGCACAAAACTATAGTCCAAGTGGATCAAAGACCTCAACATAAAACTGGACACATTAAATTGGTTAGAAAAAAATTGGAGAAGAGCCTAGAACTTATTGGCACATGAGAAAACTTCCTGATCATTACATCAATAGCACAAGCTCTATGATCAACAATCAATAAATGGGACCTCAAGAAACTGAAACTTCCGCAAAGCAAAGGAAATGGTCTTCAGAACAAAATGATAGCCCACAGACAGGGAAAGTATCTTCACCAACCCTATATCTGACAGAGGGCTAATATCTAGAATATATAAAGAAGTCAAGAAGTTAAACAGCTACAAATCAAGTAATCCAATTAAAATATATGGTACAGCTAAACAGAGACTTCTCTAGAGAGGAATAACAAATATCAGAGAAAAACTTAAAGAAATGCTCAGTATCCTTAGTTATCAGGGAAATGCAAATCAAAACAACCCTGAGATTTCACCTTAAATCCCTCAGAATGGTTAAGATCAAAAACTCAAGTGACAGCACATGCTGGAGAGGATGTGGAGAATGGGGAACCCTCCTCCATTGCTCTTGGGAATATAATCTTGTACTACCTCTTTGGAAATCAGTCTGTCACTTTCTTACACAATTAAGAACAGTGTTTCCATAAGATCCAGCTTTGGATAAACCTGCCAAGATGAATCTTGGTTAAGCAAAAGTGTGGACAAACAAAACAACAATAACAACAAATGAAGAAAAATATGGGTCTACACACAGCTGTCAACAGCACTCACGAGCCATCCCAGATAACAGCTGGCAGACTCTAAGACAGCATTCCAGACCAGGCACCAAGAGCACAGCTATACCACTCCAAAGCCTGTATCCAAAATATGCTCAAGTATAGACAGCACAAGGACATTTGCTCAAACATGTTCATAGCAGCTTTATGCATAATAGCCAGAATCTGGAAACAACCCAGATGTCCCTCATTTGAGGAATGAAGATAGAAATTGTTTTACATTTACACAATGGACTATTACTCAGCAATTAAAAATAAGGAAATCATGAAATTTGTAGGCAAATGGTGGCGGCTAGAAAACATCATCCTGAGTGACCTATCCCAGGAGCAGAAAGACACCCATGGTTTCACTTATTAGTGGATATTAGAAATACAATGTAGGATAAACATAATAAATCTGTATACCAATATAAACTAAGCAGAAAAGAGGACCCTGGTAATCTGATCAACCCTCCCTCATAAAGGCAAATAGAATGGACATTGGAAGAGGGACAAAAGAGGGAACAGAACAGGAGTTTACCACAGAGGGCCTCTGAAAGACTCTACACAGCAGGTTATCAAAGCAGATGTTGAGAATAATAGCCAAACTTTTGGCAGGGTGCAAGGAATCTTATTAAAGAAGGGGGAGATAGAAAGACCTGTACTCAGTTATAAGTTCATATTAGGTATATAATATAGGATAATCATACTAAAATCTGTAAACCGAAGGAAGCTAATAAAAAAGAAGGATCCTGTGTAAGATGCTCAATCTTTATTCAGAGAGGCAAATCGGATGAACAACAAAGGAGGAGGGAGAAAACAGGGAACAGAATTGGAGCCTACCATAAAGGGCCTCTGAAAGACTCTACCTAGCAGGGTATCAAAACATATGCTGAGATTCATAGCCAAACTTTAGGCAGAGTTCAGGCAATCAAGAAGAGTTAGATAGAAAGACCTGGAGGGGACAGGAGCTCCATAAGAAGAGCAACAGATCCAATAATCTGGGCACAGGGATCTTTTTGAGATTGATATTCCAAACAAGGACCATACATGGAGATAACTTAGAACCCCTGCACACATGTAGACCATGAAAGCTCAGTGTCCAAGAGGGTTCCCTAATAACAGGAACAGGGACCATCTCTGATATGAACTCAAGGGCTGGCTCTTTGATCACCTCCACCTAAGAGGTGGAACATCCTTACCATTCTAAAGAGGAACACAATGAAACCAGTCCTGATGAGACCTGATAGACTAGTGTCTGATGGAAGGGGAAGAGGCCCTCCCCTATAATTGGACTGGGGAAGGGGCATAGGAGAAGAAGAGGGAAGGAGGGTGGGATTGGGAGAGAATGGGGGACCGGATTACAGCGGGGATACAGAGTGAATAAACTGTAGTTAATGAAAATAAAATAAAAATCAAAAAGTATAGTGAAAAAAAAGAAAGACCTGGAAGGGACAGGAGCTCCACAAGGAGAGCAGCAGAACCAAAAAATCTGGGTAAAGGGGTCTTTTCTGAGATTATTACTCATAACAAGGACCATGCATGGTGATGACTTATAAACTCTGCACAGATATAGCCCATGGAAACTCAGTTTCCAAGTGGGTTAAATAGTAATGGGAACAAGGACTGTTTCTGACATGAACTCAGGGGTTGATTCTTTGATGACTCCCTAACCTCTTGGGAGAGCAGCCTTACCAGGCCACAGATGAAAACAATGCAGCCAGTCTTCATGAGACTTGATTTGCTAGGGTCAGAGGGAAAGGGAGGAAGAACTCTTCTAACAATGGACTTCTGGAGGTACATGGGAGGAGATAAGGGTAAAAAGTGGGTTTGGGAGGACATGAGGGAGGGGTTATAGTTGGGATAAAAAGTGTTTAAAGTGTAATCAATAAAAACTAACTTATTTAGCCCCTCCCACACACTCAAGGGCTCAACATTAGCCATCACTCTGTCCCTTGAGACACACGTCCACACACACTTACACACACACACACACACACACA
>REGO01000619.1:649920-674202 GCA_010120015.1 Rhombomys opimus
CTCCTTCCCCAAACTAGTCCCCGGGTGACCCGAGACCAAAGTTTTCACCTCCTGTGATGTTCCCTGTCGGTCTAGAAATCTCCACTGTTGTCTTCCTGGGTTAGAGGTCTTTCCATTCACCAACTCAGAAGTTCAGGTATTCCACCGCTCAGAGATGGTGTGTGCTCGCCATCTTGGCTCTGCCCCCCAGATAAGAGTTAGTGAGGTAATGTGCATAAAATCACCATTCCAATTTTGATACTCTTCAACACATTATTTTCACAGGATCTTGAATACAACATTATTCATTTGATAAATATTCAGACATCTCCAGCTCCTTTTTTCCAATTTTTTTTCTTTTTTATTATTTATTCACTTTATATCCAGATTGTAGCCCTCTCTCTTATTTCCTTCTGGTCCCACCTTCTCTCTCTCCCCCCCTCCCCTGTATCTCTATCCTCTAGTCCACCTAAATGGAGAGTCCTTCTCCCCTACCATCTGACCTTACCCTATCAAATCTCATAAGTATTGCCTGAATCCTCTTCCACTGTGGCCTAGCAAGGACACCCCACCATGGGGAAGTGATCCAACAGCCAGCAACAGAGTTCATGTCAGAGACAGCCCCTGCTGCCCTTACTAAGGAACCCACATGGAAACTGAGCTGCCTAAATGGTGCATCTGAGCACGGTGTCTAGGTTATCTCTGTGAATGGTCTTTGGTTGGACTATCAGTCTCTGCAGGGTCCTGGACATAGTTAGTCTCATTGTGGAGTTACTGGCCTCTCTGGGTCTTCCTATCCCCCAATTCTTCCATAACACTCTCTTTTACTCTCCCCAAAGTTTGGTTATGAGTCTCAGCATCTGCTTCAATATCGTGCTGGGTAGAGTCTTCCGGAGGACATCTATGGTAGATTCCTATCTTGTTCTCTCTTCAGTCACTTCTGTTGTCTATTCTATTTGCCCTTATGAATGAGAATTAAGGGTCCTTTCTAGGGTCCTCCGTGTTATCTAGAATTCTAAGGTCTGCTGATTGTAGTATGGTTATCCTGTATTTTACGGTTAATATCCTCTTATAACTGAGTATATACCATGTGTATCTTTCTGGTTCTGTGTTACCTCACTCAGGATGTTTTCTAGGTTTTTCTGCAAAATTCATGATTTCCTTGTTTTTAATAGCTGAGTATTAGTCCATTGTGTAAATGTTTCTTTGTCCATTCTTCAGTTTATTCAGTAAATATAGTTTAGAGTAAAAGAACATGAAATATTATTTTTAATGTACTTTGCGTATGAGGCACAATTGTTTAGAGTTTATACATGAATTTACTATTTTACACATTGGTAACAAATATGTGATAATGCAATTTATAGGAGGTTTTATTTTGCCACATAGTTAAATGCTGTAACACTGATTTATGCATGTGTTAGGAGTATCATAATGCCAGGAGGTTGTGCCAGCTGGTTTCATTGCATTTGCACAAAAAAAAAAAAAGATGAATTTTGGGATCAGCTCACTTTTTATTTTTCATTCTGTCTTGTACCCCAGATCATGAAATAGTGACACCCACAGTTAAGTTAATTCTGCCCCCAAGAACTTTTCAGATTTAGATAATCACTAAAAGACATGCCCAGAAGCATATCTTCTATTTAATTTTATAGCTTGTCAAGTAAAGAATACTAAACATCACAGTAGTTGAAAAATTTGATATAAAATAGATCTTTTAAAATATAGAATTTAAATTCAGTCATCAAATTTTAACATTTGTTTTGTTTCATATGACTCTATTTTTTTCTCCATATATTTTTTATTGTTTGTTATTATTATTTACATTTTATCAACTCTGCATCCCAGCTGCATCCCGCTCCCCCAATTCCCTCCCAATCCCACCCTCCCTCCCTCAGCTTCTCCCTGCTCCTTTCCAATTCCACGGACTGGGGAGGACCTCTTCCCCTTTCCTCTGGCCCTGTTTTATCAGGTATCTTCAGGGCTGGCTGTGAAGTCTTCCTCTGTGGCCTAGCAGAACTGCTCCTCCCTTGGGACTCTATTATCTTTAGAAAGTTCTTATAGTTTTTGATGCCTTGACTCTCTAAAATGATAAAAAAAGAGAATGATAATAATAGCAAGTTATTTTTTAAATTGTGGAAATAAATGTAAAAGTATGCATGAAGTTTTAGGCTAATATTTGTCCCCTTAATTATAAATATCTATAACTCAAAATACTTAAAATTTTTCACAACTTAGATTTGCAGTATTTTCTTCATGATGTTGAAGCAACTTTATAGATTGAATACATTTACATTTTTATATTCAATATATAAACGTGCGTGTGTGTTGTTAGAAAGAATGAAAATCCAGCCGTTCAATTTTACTAATAAAGACTCAGGAGCTAGATACTGGGGTGAAAACCTGCTAGCTCAGAGAGGCAGAGATAACACTGAGCTGACCTTCCCTCTCAGTTCACATCTCAATAGAAAAAGCCCGAAAAGCTCACTCAGCTGACAGCTCAGGAGACAAAGGCTAAAAAATAGCCATGGCCAAAGGTTTGCTAGCTCAAATTTTAAAAGCCTCCAAACAAGAGTGTTAAATCTCAAGGGCTAGAGAGCTAAAAGCTCCTTCTGCTTTTACAAGCTATATTAAATAACCCTCAACTCACAGTCCCTCCTAATCTTTAATCTCTGTCAGCTGGTTTCGTGCTTCATCTCTTGATCTCCGGTTAACTTTATTAAATCCTGTTTAGAGAAAGCTCTTAGATTAAAGGTGTGTGCTAAGGATAGTTGAAGCACATCATAATCACATATTTACAGTAAACAGAAAGTTCTTGTGTTAAAGGTTTGTTGTTGGCCTCAACCACACAAAATGAAAACACAGACTTTTATAGTCAACAGTTTTGGGGTTCACAATTGGATCAAATATCCTGCAACATTTCCCACCTTTTTTTCTAAATAAAAGACTTTTCCTCTAACATCAATAAACTATATACTATCAGGTAAAAATTACATTCACAATGTCCAGTCCGTATATAATTAGCAACTTTGAAGAAAGTATTCTACTATCTATCTGATCTTAGTGGATCCAAAGTACTGTAACTAAAGTACTTTGTATCAAAACTTGCATTACCAATCAAAAAACATCCTTTTAGAACAAAAACACCTTCTTAAATCCTTAAGAACTTAAGCTTAATTGTAAGACCATAACTATTTAGTCTTCAAGCCCATCGGAGACCTGAGAAGGATAAATATTTGAATAAGCAGGAAGTACAGAACTAGAAACTTCCAAAACTATAAAAATGATAGAGACTGCTGGCTGCCTGGACATGCACCCACAATTTCTTGGTAATGTTGGAGCATCATCTTCAGCCTTCTGGCTCAGAATATCTGACAGATTTTTCTGTGAAACAGGTATTATGGAGGACTTGCCTACCTTGTCCTTGCAAAGCTTGGCAGTTGACTTTCCTGAATCCAGTTTTTTCAGTATTTTGTCTGAAGTAGAAACAATTACTTTTCTTGCCCAGTAGCTGGCATACATATGAAGATATGTGTAGATGGCCACATATGAAGCCATCTCCAAAAGGAAAATGTTTTTATGCTCATCATCTTCAAAGTCAAAAGGGGCTGCTGTGAGGAACACAGATGTCTCATTCTGAAAAAAATTCTCAAATTAATAAAATATCTTTAAATCCCAAATTATATAGATCTCTGAGGTTTCTGAAAACCTATCTCTAGCATGTCTAAATTGTTTGCTTTTAGCTACATACTGGCTGATTAATTTAGAAAACACCTGTGTTTCTAGTTTCTAGTTTAGTACCTAAACTACTACCTTAAAAAATACACAAGTTTGACTAACTGTAGTTTACATTTCTTAATTATTCTAAACAGTTTATGATAGTAGCTTTCAAAAACAGTAGAACTTCACATTGCAATTTTGAGAGTTACAGGGGCACAATATCCTAAATATCTTACTACACAGTATGTAGTAAACAAAATTTAACCTTAATTTTGTATCAATATACAAAGATCTCTGAGATGAATTTCAATAATCTATCCTTTTTTTCCTATTTTCCTATATTATTTCTATATCCATTTTTTCATCTAAATAAAAATGAAAGAAAGGGTAAAACTGTTGGTTGTATTAGGCCTTCTTAGGATTAAATGCTTTTAAGTTCAAAGTTCTGTAAAATGTTTATATTAGTTTCATATGAACTCAGCAATTTAAATATCCTATGCAGTTGGGGGAATGACGCTGATCTTGGGTGGTGTTTGTCAGCTTATTGGCAATTCTCACTAGGCAGAGTATAACAGTCAACTTAGAGGTGTCCATTGTTTGTGCAAAACCAGGCAACAGAAGAAGCATGGAACACTTTTTCCCAGTGGTTGATGTTACACAGTCCAGGCGGATTTGTCATAGGGGCCCCATCACCTTCTTGGAAATGTAAATGGTTGCTCTTAGGAGTGGTAAAAAACCTATACATTTTGTATCCCATGTTCAGCAGATCTCAGAAAGTTTTGTGGACCATAATCTATTAAATATATCTGAGGTACACAAGCTTTGTTTCCAGTTACTTGCATCAGCTTCAAAACTAGTAACAGGTACAGGAATCTATCTGAAACTTATTTCTAGAACTATTTAATACGCTGTATGACTACTAGTATCTTGAGAGAAAGTTTATATATACATAATATTTTTGCAGATTTTGAGATAATATTTGTACATTAAAAAATTAGAGTCAAATGATTTTGAGATCAGTGGCAATAGACTAGCCCCTTAATTTTTGTTTTCCTCTGTTCCATACCAGGTGGCTCTTCTGATATGAGACAGAGATTTTGAATTTCCCTTTAACAAGCACACATGGGGCTAGAGAAGTAGAGAGTCACTCTCCAACACCACAGCCAGCTTTAATTTTTAATTGATTTGGGATCACATAAAGACCATTTGCCACTTATGTCTGTATGGGTCAGAAGAGACAAAATGGATTTGAGCAATACCACTTGGCCATTCCAGAAAAAAATACCCTTGAAAAGCTTCCTCCAAGTTGTTAGGGGCAAGGTTGGGTCTGAGGAGGGATTGGGCAAGTCCAGCCATGCCTCCTGCTTTGTCCATGGTCATCAGGTTAGCATCCTAGCCCCAAGTCTCCAAACAGCAAAACTGAGCTGCAAAGGCATTTCCTGCAGACCTTGGCCCTGTCTTGGGGTACAGTGCACATGTAAGGCTCTTCCCCCTACCCGAGCACAGCTAGAAGTGATCATAACACTGAAGTAAAAGAAAACCTGCATTACATGGGACGAAATTATATTAACCATAGGAGTTAACACTGCTGTCTGCATGTGTAATATCCATTTGTTCAGCTCTGTTCCACTCTGATTTCACTCTGAGTTGCTGCTGTTAGAGGTGGACCCGCGGGAGCTGTTGCTCACAGACTAAGAAGAGCTGCTGCTGCTGCTAAGCCTTGACGGACCTCTTCAGGACACTGAGCTGGACTTCTCTTTCATTTTTTTAAAATTACATTTTATTCACATTGAATCCCAGCTGTAGCCCCTCCCAAATCCACCCTCCCACTCTCTTCTTCTCCTATGTCCCTCCCTCAGTCCAATGGTAGGAGAGGTCTTCCTCCCTTTCCATCTGACCTTAGTCTATCAGGTCTCATCAGGACTGGCTTCTTTGTCTTCCTCTGTGGACTGGTAAGGATGTTCCACTAACAAGTGGAGGTGATCAAAGAGCCAGCCCATGATTTCGTGTCACAGACAGTCCCTATTCTTATTATTGGGAACCCTCTTGGATTCTGAGCTGCCATGGGCTACTTCTGTGCAGGGGTTCTAAGTCATCTCATGCATGGTCCTTGTTTAAAGTATCAATTGATGTATCCATAAAAGAAAACGTTAAATCTAAAAAATTCCTGAATTCTCTTTCTTAAGGGATTTCTTGCTGTTCAGCAGTCCACTGACATCCTGTAGCTACTTCCCCAGCTCCTTGTCCTTCTCCTGAGCTAGCTCCTGTTTCGATTTGGTTTCCTGCGTCTTCCTACTTGTTGTCAATGGTTTCCTCTGCTTTTTCTGTAAACAAGACTTGATCTCTCCAGTTCCTGCATCATGGTTGGCTTCAGCGTTGCAAAATCAATCTCAGTCTCATCTGGGTTTGAGTCCCTGAGTGTGGGCTCTCAAGGACTGGATGATCTACCCAATGCGCAGCTTCTCTCCGGGCAGCCGGTTGATGTCCAGGGCTGAGTTGACTCTTTTCATCATAGCTCATGGGCAGGCCCTCCTCCTCTTCTTCTGAGTCATAGGATGCAGATGATTGCACGACCAGCTCTTGTGAATGTGGACAGGCAGTGAGTGTCAAGCTCGGGAAGCAGCTAGCTCGTTACCATTTTTAGATGCCTGGTGATTTATCAACAAGTTAATCTTGTAAAACAGTTTTGTTTATTAAAAAAAATGTAAGTGGATTTTAAGGTTTCATTTTTTAAAGGTTACCCTTG
Source organism: Rhombomys opimus (assembly GCA_010120015.1). Classification (NCBI taxonomy): domain Eukaryota; kingdom Metazoa; phylum Chordata; class Mammalia; order Rodentia; family Muridae; genus Rhombomys; species Rhombomys opimus. Next base: position 656,366 of record REGO01000619.1, read on the forward strand.
TTCTTCAAAGATATTTTTAAATAGATGTTTAATAGAACCTTTAAGCTGTGACTGAAAGAAATAAACACAAGGAAACTGATGGGACTTCCCATGGGGTCTCAGTGGTGGCTTAACATGACAGCTTGGGCAGCAAGCCTAGGCCAGGCACAGTGCCTGGACATTCATGGAGTGTCTCTGTGAGTTGTTCGGCAAGGAGAGTCCAGCCCTTGATGGTGTCTCTACAGTAGGGCATTGGTTCAGTGCTGGTTGCATGAGATGGAGGGTCTGGCATTTGCACTGCTGTGGTCCCTACTAATCAGTTTCTGTCATTGTTGCTTTTTCTCTTTTTCTTTCTGTCCATATTTAAACTGTTTTGTGTTCAGAGTTTTGGGGTGCCTCAGTCTCCTCAATGCCAGGCTGTAGGGTAACTGTCACTCCCTTCTGAGTTACAAAGGCTACAGGAACTTAGATTGTTCTGTGCAGAGGTGGAGAGCAGCTGTCCACACACTTCCTTAAGGGTCACATGCAGGAGTGGGGAGAGCACTTGGCAGAGTACTGGGAGCCAAGGAATGCGCTTCAGGTTCAGACTTCCTCAGGCTGGATATCTCAGTTTCCTTTCTTCTGTGGTTTTCTTGGTTTTGTTCTTTTGCAGCTGTCACATCTTTTATAGTCATTTGGGAAATGTAAGCCCACTGTCAAAGCTTTGTCATCCTTTTTCTCACTGTCCCTGCTACTGCCATAATACTTCCAGAAGAGATATGTTTCTTTTCTGTATAGTATGCATGCAAGTTTACTGTAACTTTTCTTAAACTTTTTAGTGCGGTTTCTAGTATATACTTGTAAATGTCAGTTACTGAATATGAGTCCATTGTAAGTAGTTTAGCTTGTTTTTTTTTTTTTTTTTTTTTTCCAATTCCAGCCTCAACAGCACAGAGTAAACAGTGGTAGGAAGTAATCTGGTGTCTTCTGGTAATCATGAATCTTTCTCCTAGGGTTTTTGTTTTGTTTTCATAATAAAAAGACGGGGAAAATGTTAAAAAAAATACCACTAGACTAATTTACTTATTTTTTCATGACATTTTCTGTTGATAATCTGTCCCTTTTCTTCAGATATTTCATTTGTCCAGTAGTCACCAAATTCCTTAGTTACACATTTTTATTCTCTTGGAGAAATAAAAATAAAACCCTGTTCCACCCCCAACTCTTAGGAATTCCTTGTTTCGTAGGTTATAGCTTGTCTAGAGCAAAATGTTTTTTGGCAATAAAAAGTATTATCTTTCAACTGAAAATTAAAAAAAACATTCTTTTCATATTTTGAAACTAAATATAAATTTCATGCGTATTTATTTTTAGGTGATAAAAGACATTAACTAAAATTTCAACCTGCTTTTTGCAAGCAGCTTTTAAATTTAAAACAGTAATTCCTATGTGTCTGCCTCTGCCTCCCAAGTGTGTGCCTCCCCAGTGCTGGCATTAAAAGTGTGAAGTATTATCACTCTGTTCATTATAACTCTGGAATTTAGAAAACAGCTAATTTATAGAGATTGCCTGTCTCTGCAGGGATTAACGGCATGGGCTACCACTGCCCTGATTAAAAAAAAAAAAAATTTAGCTACAAATTACTCCAATTTGTAGAGATTTAAGGAACAAATTGGAACTGTAGTATTCCTTTGAACTTGCTTGCATTTTGAATATCTTAACTCCAATTTTAAATACCAAACAACAAAAATACCCATTTTATTTAAACAGAAAGCTTTAGTCTTTATATGTTAATCTGAACTAAATGACCAAGCTGTTTCATTTGTCTTCATTCAGGAAATCTCTCTTGCTTGAATCTAATCTTTATTAATTTTGATGGTATCCATAGTTTCTCTTCTCCTGCTGAAACAAAGGCAAAACCTCTTCCCCAACATAACACATACCCTGGTTTCCATTCTGAGGACAGGACAGCTTTAAATAAACAGGCAGATTTAATCCAGCAGGATTTTTTCCTTTTCTGTTATCCAATGTCACTCTGCAGCTTTTGTTTTGTTCTCATTAGCATTTAAAAAATTAAAGTTAAAAAAGTACTGTGTAATCTATTTCTGGGGGTCTTTATTACCCTTTTCTGTTTCGTAAGCATATCTATTAAAATGTTATTAGATCATTCTATAACGGTTTCTCCTGTAGGATTGTGTGGTACACCTGTAATAGTCTGTGTGTTGTAATATGCAAAAAACTGTTTCATTTTAAGGAGACATAGGCTGGAACATTGTCAGTCTTAATTTGTACAGGCATTCCCATAATAGCCATAACTTCTAATAAATGGGTAATTACAGAATCAGCATTTTCATAACATAAAACAGCTACCCATTGAAAGCCTGAATATGTAGCTATAGTATGGTACACATACATTAATTTTCCAAACTCTGCAAAATGAAACACATCCATTTACCAAATTTCATGTCTTTGTGTACCTTTTGCATTACTTCCAGCAGGTAATGAAGTTTGATTACACAAAGAACAAGTAGGACATTGCTTTATGATTTCTTTAGCTTTTGCAGAGTGATAGAAAAATCTTCCTGATCAATTTCATCATTACCTTTAGCTTGGGGGCCTGAAAGATCTGCATGAGATCTGATATGTGTTATATACAGTCAGTGATTTCTATTTCTAATTACTTGTTATAGTTGAATAAATAGTGAAGTTAATTCTGAATCATCCGGAATAAGCTCAGTAGTTTCGATATATAAAACAACTCTTTCTGTGACCAGGCCTGCAGGTCTGTCAATGGAGATCCTGAATGGGGGCGTGAGAGTGGAAAGGGACAAGAGATTCAAGAAATGAAGACCAAGACAGTTTCTCTGAGCAAGGTCTTCATTTATTCGAATTTTTTAATACAACTTTATAGGGAGAAGGCAGGGCAGAAGGAATGTAATTGCCTTTGGCAAGGTTACTAAGTTACTAGGAATCACAGGATGACCCACCAGAGGAATCACAAGATGTGTTAATAATGGTTGTTTGGAAAGTTCCTCGGAAGTGTTACTTGGGAAGCCCAGAGGGGGGAGGAGGGTTTAAGGTGTTTCAGGAAGATGACCTTATCTCAATTCCCAAGTCAGCCAGGAATGCACTATCCATCTGGCCATTAAGCCAGGTCAGGCCAGATGCCAAGAATTCTGGGGACAGCAAGGTACCAAAAGGCACCCCACATTTCTGCATATTATAACTCAGTAACTATATTAAGAGAAGCAGGAAAATCACAAAATGACAAAATAATGGCATGCATCTCTGATTTTTTAAATTAAATTTTTTACTTTTTATAGTAATTATAGTTCATTCACTTTGTATCCCAGCTGTAACTCCCTCCCTCATTCCATCCCAATCCCACCCTCCCCTCCTCATCTCCTCCCATGCCCCTCTCCAAGTCCACTGATAGAGGAGGTCCTCCTCCCGTTCCATCTGACCCTAGTTTATCAGGTCTCATCAGGTCTGGTTGCATTGTCCTACTCTGTGGCCTGGCAAGGCTGCCCCTCCCCAGGAGGCAGGTCAAAGAGCCAGCCACTGAGTTTGTTTCAGAGACACTCCCTGTTCCCCTTGATAGGAAAACCCACTTAGATACTGAAATGTCATGGGCTACATCTGAGCAGGGGTTCTAGATTATATCCATAGAGTATCATTCTCAGAAAAGAACCCTGTGCCCAGATAATTCAGTTCTGTTGCTCTCCTTACGGAGCTCCTGTCGTCTCCAGGTCTCACTATCTCCCTCTTCTTTCACAAGATTCCCTGCACTCTACCCAAAGTTTAGTTATAAGTCTCAGCATCTGCTTTTATATACTGCTGAGCATAGTCTTTCATAGGCCCTCTGTGTTAGGCTGCTGTCCTGTTTCCTGTTTTCTCCTTCTTCCAATGTCCATCCTGTTTGTCTTTCTGAGCGACGATTGGTCATCTTACCCAGAATCATCCTCCTTGTTTAGCTTCTTTGGGTGTACACATTTTAGTATGTTTATCCTATATTATATGTCTAGTATCCACTTATAAGTGAGTATATACTGTGTGTGTTTTTCTGATTTTTGAAATGAATCGTAAAAGCGCTTAGCCACTTTCCTTATTTTTACAGACTTATAACCTGACTTTCCTAATCTATTTACATTATTATAAAATATAGGTGTTCCTGAAATTGATATCTCTTTTACTATACTAGGGAGAATCCAATTAGTTTTATTATAAATTGAAGTCTCTTGATTTTTGAAAATCCTGCAACATAGACATATCATATATATATATCATATTATATATTGATATATATATATATCATATCATATTATATCATATCATATTATATATATATATAATGCATGCTAAACCAAATATAATGGTTATCTGCCACATTCCAAAATGTTTACTCATAGCTTTACTTATACTTTATAGAGTTATAAGTTAAAATTACCTGTGATAAGCCAGGTATCTGATGAATGTCTGCTATCCCAGCACTAGGGGAGCCAAAGGCAGGCAGATTTCTGTGAGTTTGATGCCAGCCTGGTCTACAAAGCAAGTCCACGACATCCAACACTACACAGAGAAACACTGTCTCTAAAAAACAGACAAACAAACAAACAAAAACAGAAAGAACAAATTTCATATGATATTTTCAAGGGTTTACATTCTCTTGTTTTTGTTTAAGCAATATATAATTTACTTTGCTTCATATTTTTAACAATATTTTAAAATGTTTAATATATGTATTGATTTATTTTTGTGTAAAATGTGGTATTTGTGTGTATGTTTACCAGCATGCATAGATGGAGGTTAAAGGACAACTTGAAGAAATTGATTCTCTTCTTCTACAAATGGGTCCTGGAAATTGGATTCATGTTCCAGTAATGGCAATAAGTTTCTTTACTCACTGAACCATATTAATAGCCTCTTAATACTTACATCTAAAATGTTATTTTTAAATTCATTATATCCCATTAATACTATAACTTATTTTTTTTCTGAGAGCAGGAGAAATTTATTTAAGGCAAAGCACACCAATTTGTATTACAATACTAAATAGTCAGCCCTGAAAAACATATACACAAGTAACATTAAATAGACTGAGCACGTAGTATTTAGAAATTCATATGCATATTGTAAATATTCATATATATGTAACACCAATTAATAAAAAAGAGGTCATGAACTTGAAAAAGAACAAGAGAGGATACATGGGAAATTTGAGAGGAGTAAAAGAATTGAGAAATAATATAAATGTAATATCAAAAATATTTAAAAATTAATTCAGAAAGCACTCCCATAAACTTTAATGTTCTCCAGTTGGACAATTACATAGAATAAAGTACAATGTCACAACCAAGACAGTTCCTGTAATAGTTCACCACTCTTAATCAGATTTCTAAATCTACTTGTCTCTCTATGTGTTTGTCCATTTAGATCTATACATGGTTATTCTGTGTGTAGATGGCACAAAGCACCACAGCTTGTCACCTCATCCGTTTACCATTACATCCACTTCCCTCCTGCCACAGCACCTCTGCAGTGTGCATGTAATCTTTAGAGACTGAATTTTCATCACAGATTTATTTCTGTATAGTCCCTGACATTGCTTCATTTGTAGTTACAGTTTTTTCTTTGTTTTGTCCATAACTCTAAGGTAGCTGCAGTGAGTGCTCACAGTTCTGGTATTTATAATTTAATCACCATAAATAGTCACATACAAGTATTTGTTTGTAAAGTTTTCTTATTTTCTGGTGTAAGTTTCCAGGTGTCTAATTATTAAGTCCTTTGGTAAGAATAACATTTAAGTTTTATGTATTTGTTCCTTCTTATGCGCATGTGTGTGTAATATGTTTGCATTTATGTGAGTAAATGTATTATGTGTGTGTGTGTGTGTGTGTGTCTATGCTTGAAGTTGACACTGAGTGTCTTCTTTGATCATTCTTCATTTCATTTACTAAGACAAGGTGTCTTGTTGACAGTACTTGGATTAGAGGCATCAGTCAAATCTGCTGGGATTTACCTGAGTTCTGAGGATTGTAAATCCTGTTCACATGTTTGTGGGGCAAGAGCTTATGGCACTAAGCCATTGGCTCACCCTTATAGTTGGCCTCTAAAGGGCCTCCTGATTGTTTTTTACAATTGCAGTATCATTTCATATTCTAGGCTGTACCAGATCAGTGATTAGCGCTTAGCTTCCAGAGTAACTTTTATTTCAGCAATTCTGAGCAATGGATAATACTACTCACCGTAACTTGAATTTGAGGGCTTTTTTAAATTTAAATTTATTTTTTGTTATTATTAGTTACATTTTATTAACTCTGTATCCCAGCTGTATCCCGTTCCCTGATTTCCTCCCAATCCCACCCTCTTTCCCTCATCTCCTCCCTGCTCCTTTCCAAGTCCACTGATTGAGGAGGACCTCTTCCCCTTTCATCTGACCCTGTGTTATCAGGTATCTTCAGGACTGGCTGGAAAGTCCTCCTCTGTGGCCTAGCAGGACTGCTCCTCCCTTGGGGGGTAGGGAGGTCAAAGAGCCTGCCATTGAGTCAAAAATAGTCCCTGTCCCCCTTACTATGGGAAACCAATTGATTACTGAGCTACCACGGGCTACATCCAAGCAGAGGTTCTAGGTTATATCCATACATGATTCTTGGTGGAGTGTCAGTCTCAGAAAAGACCCCTGTGCCCAGATATATTTGGCCCTTGTGGAGTTCCTATCCTTTCCACGTCATACTAACTCCCCTTCTGCCGAAGGTTTGGTTATGAGTCATAGTATCTGTTTTGAAACACGGCTAGGTAGAGTGTTTCAGATGCCTTCTGCGGTAGACTCCTGTCATACGTCCAATGCACTTCACGTTTGTCTTTCTAAGTGAATATTGATCATCATACCACGTGTCAGCTTTCTTGTTTATCTTCTTTAGGTGTATAGATTTCATTATATTTATCATATCTTGTAGGTCTATATAAGCGAGTATATACGATGTTTGTCTTTCTTCTTCTGGGATACTTCACTCAGAATGATCTTTTCTAGATCTCACCATTTGCCTGCAAATTTCATGATTTCCTCGTTTTTTGATTACTGAGTAGTATTCCACTGCGTAAAAATACCACAATTTCTGTATCCATTCCTCCTTTGATGGGCATCTGGGTTGTTTACAGGTTCTGGCTCTCACAAATAAAGCTGCTATAAACATGGTTGAGCAAATGTTCTTGTTGGGTACTTGGCAAATTTTGGGTATATACCTAGCAGTGGTATAGCTGGGTCTTGAGGAAACACTATACCTACTTGTCTGAGAAAGCGCCAGATTGACTTCCAAAGTGGTTGTACCAGTTTACATTCCTACCAGCAGTGGAGGAGGGTTCCTCTTTCTCCACAACTTCTCCAGCATGTGTTGTCACTTGAGTTTTTGAATTTGGCAATTCTGATGCGTGTAAAGTGAAATCTCAGGGTCGTTTTGATTTGCATTTCCCAGATGGCTAATGACGTTGATCATTTCTTTAAATGTTTCTCTGCCATTTGATATTCGTCTACAGAGAAATCTCTGTTTAGCTCTCTTCTCCATTTTTTTAATTGGATTACTTAGTTTGTTGCTTTTCAGCTACTTTAGTTCTTTATATATACTGGATATTAGCCCTCTGTCAGATAAAGGGTTGGTGAAGATTCTTTCCCAATCTGTAGACAGTAATTTTGTTTTGTTGACAGTATCCTTTGCTTTACATAAGATTTTCACCTTCATGAGGTCCCATTTATTGATTGTTGCTCTTAGAGCCCATGCTGTTGGTGTTCTCTTCAGGAAGTTGTCTTCTGTGAGAATGAGTTCTAGGCTGTTCCCCACTTTTTTTCTAGCCGATTTAGAGTATCTGGTTTTATGTTGATGTCTTTGATCCACTTGGACTTTAGTTTTGTTCAGGGGGATAAATATGGTTCTATTTTCATTCCTCTGCATGTAAATATCCAGTTGGACTAGCACCATTTTTTGAAGATGCTGTCCGTTTTCCATTGAATGGTTTTGGATTCTTTGTCAAACATTAAGTATTCATAGGTGTGTTGGTTTATTTCTGGGTCTTCTATGCGGTTCCATTGATCCTCCTTTCTGTTTCTATGCCAATACCATTCAGTTTTTATTACTATTGCTCTGTAGTACAGCTTGAGATTGGGGATGGATATACCTCCAGATGATCTGTTGTTGTGCAGGATCGTGTTGGAGATTCTGTTTTTTTGTTTGTTTGTTTGTTTTGTTTTTTTCACCATATGAAGCTGAAAATATTTTTTTTTCAATGTCTGAAAAGAATTGAGTGGGTATTTTGATGGGAATTCCATTGAATCTGGAGATTGCTTTTGGCAGGATGACCATTTCACAATGTTAATCCTACCAATCCATGAGCACTGGAGATCTTACAATCTTATGATATCTTCTTCAATTTCTTTCTTCAGAGACTTGAAATTTTTCTCAACCAGGTCTTTGACTTGCTCGGTTAGTGTTAACTCAAGGTACTTTATGTTCTTACTGGCTATTGTGAAGGATGTTGTTTCCCTTATTTCTTTCTCGGCCCTTTTGTCTTTGGTATACAGGAGGGCTTCTGATGTTTTTTTTTTGTTGTTGTTGTTTTGTTTTTGTTTGTTTGTTTGTTTTTTTAGTTGATGTTGTATCCCGCTATTTTGCTGAAGTTGTTTATCAGCTGAATGAGTTCTCTGGTTGAATTTTTGGGGTTGCTCATGTATAAAATCATATCATCTGCAAATAGTGACACTTTGACCTCTTCCTTTCCAATTTGTATCCCCTTGATCTCCTTTAGTTGTCCTATTGCTCTGGCTAGGAATCCAAGTACTATGTTGAAGAGATATGGAGACAATGGGCAACCTGGTCTTGTCCCTGATTTCAGTGAGATTGCTTTAAGTTTCTCTCCATTGAGTTTGATGTTGGCTATAGACTTGCTGTATATTGCCTTTACTATGTTTAGGTATGTGCTTGTATGCCTGATCTCTCCAAGACTTTAAACATAAATATTTGACTTTGTCAAATGCTTTTTCAGCATCTAAGGAGATGATCATGTGGTTTTTCTCCTTCAGTTTGTTTATGTGGTAGATTACATTGATGGATTTCCATATGTTGAATCACCCTTGCATGCCTGGGATGAAGCCTACTTGGTCTTAGTGGACGATATCTTTGAAGTATTCTTGGATTCAGTTTGCAAGTATTTTATTGATTATTTTTGCATCAATGTTCATAAGAAAGATAGGTCTGAAGTTTGCTTTATGTGTTGGGTCTTTGTGTTGTTTAGGTATCAAGGTGACTGTGGCTTCATAGAACGAGTTTGGTAGTGTTCCTTCTGTTTCTATGTTGTGGAATAGTTTGGAGACGATAGGAGTTAGCAGTTTTTTTAAGGTCTGGTAGAATTCTGCACTGAATTCATCTGGCCCAGGGCCTTTTTTGGAAAGGAGACTGTTGATGACTTTTTCTATTTCCTTGGGGTATATAGGACTATTCAATCTTTCGACCTGATCTTGACTTAATTTTGGCAAATGGAACCTATCAAGAAAAATGTCCATTTCTTTTAGATTTTCGAATTTTGTGTCATATAGGCTTTTGTAGCATGACCTAATGATTGTTTGCATTTCCTCGATGTCTGTAGTTATGTCTCCATTTTCATTTCTGATTTTGCTGATTTGGATTGTTTCTCTCTGACTTTTAGGTAGTTTGGCTAAAGGTTTGTCTATCTTGTTGATTTTCTCAAAGAATGAGCTCTTGCTTTCATTGATTCTTTGAATAGTTTTATTCGTTTCTAATTGATTGATTTCAGCTCTGAGTTTGATTATTTCCAGCTGCCTGCTCCTCTTGGGTGTATTTGCTTCTTTTTTCTCTAGGGCTTTCAGTTGGGCCATTAAGTTCCTTGTATGAGATGTCACAAATTTGTTCTTGAAGGCACTTAGTGCTATGCATTTTCATCTGAGCACTGCTTTCATTATGCCCCATAAATTAGGCTATTTTGTGCCCTCTTTTTCATTGAATTCTAGGAAGACTTTAATTTCTTTCTTTATTTCTTCCTTAACCCAGGTATCATTGAGCAGCAAATTGTTCAATTTCCATTTGCTTGTAGGCTTTTTTCTAATTCCATTGTTGCTGAGGTGCAGTTTTAGTCCATGGTGGTCAAAGAGATTATAGGGGATTATTTCAATCTTCTTATGTCTGTTGAGGTTTGCTTTGTGACCAACTATATGGTCTATTTTGGAGAAGCTTCCATGAGGTGCTGAAAAGAACGTATACTCTTTTGAATTTGGGTGGAAAGTTCTGTAGACATCTATTAGGTCCTTTTGATTTAGAACCTCTGTAAGTGCCTTTATTTCCTTATTAGGCTTCTGTTTAAATGATCTGTCCTTTGGTGAAAGTGTTGTGTTGAAGTCTCCCACTATCAAGGTGTTGGGATTGATGTGTGATTTAAGTTTTAGTAATGTTTCGTTTATGAATGTAGGCGCTCTTGTATTTGGGACATAGATGATCAGAATTGTGATGTCCTCTTGGTGGATTTTTCCTCTGATGAGAATGTAGTGTCCCTCCTGATCTTTTTTGATTAATTTTGATTGAAAGTCTATTTTATTAGATATTAGGATAACTACCCCAGCTAACTGTTTCCTGGATCAGTTTTTTTTGAAAGACATATTTCCAGCCCTTTACTCTGAGGTAGTGTTTATCTTTGTTGCAGAAGTGTGTTTCTTGGATGCAGCAGAATGTTGGATCCTGTTTGTGCACCCATTCCGTTACTCTGTCTTTTTATTGGAGAGTTGAGCCAATGGTGTTGATAGATAATAGTGACCAATGAATGTTAGTTCCTTTTATATTGGAGTTGGTGGTCTTACTGTGTTTCATTGCTTTTTTTCCTTTCATTTGGGGAGGGGGGATATTATCTGTATGCTATGTTTTCTTGGGTGAAGTTGTTTTCATTGGTTTAGAGTTTTCCTTCTAGTATCTTCTGTATAGTTGTTTTGCTGTGTAGATATTGCATAAATTTAGTTTTGTCATGGAATATTTTGTTTTCTCCATCTATGTTGATTGAAAGCTTTGCAGGGTATATTAATCTGGGTTGACATTTGTGGTCTCTTAGAGTCTGCATGACACCTGCCCAGGCCCTTCTGGCTTTCATAGTTTCTGTTGAGAAGTCTGTTGTTATTCTGATAGGTCTACCTTCATATGTTACTTGGCCTTTTTCCCTTGCTGCTTTTAATATCTTTTCTTTGTTCTGTAGATTTAGTGTGTTGACTATGATGTGACATGATGGGTTTCTTTTCTTGTCTAGTCTATTTGGTGTTCTGTAGGCCTCTTGTATATTTTTGGACATCTCTTTCTTTAAGTTGGGAAAATTTTCCTCCATGATTTTCTTGAAGATATTTTCTGGACTTTGTAGCCTGGAGTCTTCTTTTTCATGAATTCCTATTATTCTTAGATTTTTTTTCTTTTCATAGTGTCCTTGATTTCTTGGATATTTTATGTTTGGGAATTTTCTGATTTTAATTTTTCTTTGAGAGAAGTATCAATTTCTGGGAGTGTATCTTCAACTTCAGACATTCTTTCTTCCATCTCTTGTATTCTGTTGGTGATGCTTACCTTTGCAGTTCCTGGTCTTTTCTCCAAGTTCTCCAACTCAAGGGATTTCTCAATTTGTGTTTTCTTTATTGATCCTAATTCTGTTTTCATGCCTTTCACCATTTCCTTTCTGTTTGAATGTGGATTCCTGTCTTTCTATGATGTTCTCTATTTTTTTTGTTCATTTTCTCTGTATATGCCCCTAATTTTATCTCTGCTTGTGCCTGTCTTTGGCTATGTTTGCCTTTGTTTCTTTAAGAATTTTTTCCATTTCCTCATTCTTTGCCTCCAATTGACGGGCCAAATCTTTGATAGATTTGTTCACTTCCTCTTTAACTGTCTGAATTTGCATGGCTATTGCTCTGAGAAAATTGTTTCTTTCCTCTTTATGAGCCTCAAATAATTAGATAAGCATAGCTTTAAAGTCATTTCCCTGTGCTTCTGATGAATTGGAGTATCCATCAATTTTGGGGGTTGCTGTTGAAGTCATGATGTCCTGATTAATGTTAGATATGTTCTTTCACCTACCCCTGGCCATTGGCTTATCTGAAACCTTCCCTCTTTGTTTTTGATTCTGCAGTTCAGACTGGTACCATTTCTCTCTGGCATCTGGAGAGTCCTTCAGGAAGCTGAGAGATGTTCTGTGGCCACAGTGTGTGCATTGGTGGTCTAGCTGTATCTGTGGAAGAAAAGTATGCAGGTGCAAAGGGGCAAATGCAGAGGTGCTTGCTCCAGCACGCTTGTGACTATGTATGTTTCTCTCTCTCTCTCTCTCTCTCTCTCTCTCTCTCTCTCTCTCTCTGTGTGTGTGTATGTGGAAGTGTGTGTGGAAGTGTGTCTCGAGGGACAGAATGATAGATAATGTTGAACCTTTGAGTGTGTAGGAGGGGCTCTGCACTGTATATTTAGCAGGGGCCTGTGATGGTTGCTGTGCAATTTCTGGCATTAACTGTCTTAACTCCTCAACTGGATCCATAGAGCAGGGGCTTCAATATCCCAAGTGACCTTCTGTTTCTCAAAGTGGGTAAGTGGGCAGAAGGAGTCTGATGCCTGGCTTCTGTTTTAGAAGGACCCTGGATCTGGGGTTCTGCAGATACTCAAGGGTGCACTCACTCTCAGCAGGTCACTTTGGCAGGGATAGGGGTATCCAGGCTCTCTGCTCTCTGGTTTGGACCTTCTTGTTCTTATGCAGGAGGACTGATGTGCTCAGACAGCTCAGTGCTGCTGCTGCTGCCAGGTTAGGAAGTCCCTAAGTTGCAGTTGGAGACTGGGATGGCAGTCCAGAAGTCTTCTGGGAAGTCCTGGGGGCCTTCCACTGTGCTCTCTAAGCCTGGGAAGTCCAGCGCCTGGTGTGCTTAGCTTGTATGGCAGATCTGCTTGGCTTTGGTGGGTATATAGCATATTATCTGTCACTGAGGCTTTGGGCAGGCCATGCAGTCAGTGGCTGAGGGACCCTGCTGGGCCAGTATGGTGGCTAGCAGACCCGGGACCTGGGGTGATGGTGCCGTGGGTCTGGACCCACAGCGCAGGAGCCTCAATGTCCCAAGTGACCCTCTGTTTCCCACAGTGTGTATGTGGGTGGGAGGGGTCTGGTTCCTGGCTTCTATTTTAGAAGGAGCATGGATCTGGGGCTCTGCAGACACTCAAGTGCAGGAGGTCTGAGACAGGGGAGTGCTGGGAGATCAAAGGATTGTTTCTCTCCTTTCAAAAAACAAGTCCCAGAGTGACCCGAGTCCAAAGTTCTCAGCTCATGTGATGTTCCCTGTCATTTAGAAAGCCTCACCATTGTTTTCCTGGCTTCAGAGGTCCTTCCACTCACCCAATCAGGCATTCAACTCTTCCACAGCTCAGAAACTGTGTGTACTAGTTGCCATCTTGGCTTTGCCCCCAATACTGTAACTTTACATGTTCATAAAAGCATTGAATGACCAAAACATTTTAACATGTCATGTTCTGATGTCTTACCTTTGAGAAGTTATGGTGTTTTTGAGTTGTTTCCTTACTTGTTATCTTCACATTAAAATGTTAAAAATATTGTTAAAGTATATTGAGCATGGTTCATATTCTGCATTCTCATTAGTGTTTCTTCATCAACATCCTCTACAGTAATAAATTTTGCTCAGTACATATTCTGTATTTGTAAGTACAACAGTGGGAAGAAATTTCTGAAGAAATGTTCTAGAAAGAGATATCTCTAAGAGAAAAAGACATCATCAATATAAGCCACAGGTTTTAAAGTTTAATGAGATGTCTGAATGGTAATCCTTTTTACACAATTAAGTAAACACATCATCTTAATTACTTACTTATAATTAATTGCTCAACAACTTTCATATTTGTTTTAACTAAAAATCAGCTTTAGTTTAATAAGTTCCTTTCTTCCTCCACCATTTAGAATTCACTTTGTTTTTTAAAAAAAAGATTTCATAGCAAGTAAAAATTATATGATAAAACTGAAAGTAGATTGCCAGTATAGAGAATTTTCAATCTAGCAACATGGCCAATCTGGAGATGGATCACATCAAGAGTACTAGGTCTGCATGGTCCATTTATGCTACAGATATTGCCCTTAATATACAACTTTAATTCCTTTGGCTGGAATTTATTACACAATATTAAACAAAAAGAATTTAGTCTAATTAAGGCAAGACAATGTGATGAATCAGAGAAGAGTTTCACAGAATAAGTCAGATAAGATATGCTCTATTCTCATGAGAAAAGACAGGAAAAGTACTTAAAAGCAGTGTAGAGAAAGAGAAAGTGAAGTTGAGTTCAGAACAGATCACTTTTTTCTCTTATTTATTTATCTATTTATTTATTTAATTTTATTACAATTTATCAATTTTGTATCCCAAATAAAGCCCCATCCCTCATCCCCTCCCAACCCTACCCTCCCTCCCTCTTCTCCTCCCATGATACTCCCCAAGCTACTGATAGGGAAGGAATGCTCCCCTTTCATCTGAACCTAGTTAACAGGTCTCCTCAGGATGGGCTGCATTGTCTTCTTCTGCATCCTAGCAAGGCTGCCCCCCACCAGAGGGTAGTGATCAAAGAGCCAGCCACTTACTTCATGTCAGAGACAGCCCCTGTTCCTCTTACTTGGAGACTGAGCTGCCATGGGCAACATAAGTGCAACGGTTTTAGGTTATCTCTATGAATAGTCCTTGGTTGGAGTATCAGTCTCTTCAAAGACCCTGTGCCAGATTTTTTGGTTCCTTTTCTCTCCTAGTGGAGCTCCTGTCCTCTCCAGATCTTACTATCTCCTCCTCCTTTCATAGGATTCCCAGCACTCTGCCCAAAGTTTGGCTATGAGTCTCAGCATCTGCTTGGATACCCTGCTGAGTAGAGTCTTTCAGAGGCCCTCTGTGGTAGGTTCCTGTCTTGTTCCCTGTTATCTCCCTCTACCTATGCTTATCCAGCTTGACTTTCTGAACAAGGATTGAGCATCTTACCCAGGGTCCTCCTTCTTGCTTAACTTCTTTAGATATACAGATTTTAGTTTGTTTATCCTATATTATATGTGTAATAACCATTTAGAAGTGAGTATACACCATGTGTGTCTTTCTGATTCTGTGATACCTCACTCAAGATGATCATTTCTAGTTCTCATCACATGCATGCAAATTTCATGATTTCCTTGTTTTTAATATCTTAGTAATATTCCTTTGGGTAAATGTAGCAAAATTTTTGTGCCTTTTTCTCCATTGAGGGATATCTGTGTTACTGCCAGATTCTGGATATTAAAAATAAAGCTGAAAGGAACATGGTTGAACAAATGTCCTTGTTGTATAGTTGAGCATATTTTGGATATATGCCTAGGAGTGCTATAGCTGGATCTTGAGGTAGCACTATTCCTAATTTTCTGGAAAGCACCAGATTGATTTCCAAAGTGGCTTACATGTTTACATTTCCACAAACAATGGAGGAGTGTTTTCCTTTCTCCACTTCCTGTCCAGTATGCATACATACGGTTAGTGATGATCCTTTCTCAATCTGTTGTGAAAGACCTGTTTGAAAAAAACCTTCAAGTCTCCGAAGGAAGAAATTGAAGAAGATATCAGAAGATGGAAATATCTCCCATCTTCCTGGATCAGTAAGATTAACATATTAAAAATGGCAATCCTACCCTACCAAAAGCAATCTATAATTCAGTCCAATTCCCATCAAAATATCAACACATTTTTTACAGAACTTGAAAGAACAATTCTCAGTTTCATATGGAAAAAAACAACAACAATGACAAAAACAAAAAACAAGAATTGCTGAAATGATCTGTATATCAACATATTGTCTAGAGGTATCTCTATCTGTGATCTCAAGCTGTACTATAGAGCAACAGTATTAAAAACAGCATGGTATAGGCATAGAAACAGACTGTTGGAATAACAGAAAGTAGCTGAAGATCCAGAAATAAACCCCCACACCTACTGATACTTTATTGATGACAAAGAAGCCAAAACCATACAATGAAAAATATGTAGCATCTTCAACAAATGTTGCTGGTCAACTGGATGTCTACATGTATAAAAGTGAAAAATAGATCCACTAAATTCCAAGGGGATCAAAGACCTCAACATAAAATCAGACACACTAAACCTATTAGAAGAAAAAGTGGTAAAGAGCTGGGAACTCACTGGAACAAGAGACAACTTCCTGAACAGAACACCAACAGCCCAGGCTCTAAGAGCAACAATCAATAAATGGGACCTTATGAAACTGAAAAGCTTCTGTAAAGCAAAGGACACTGTTGTCAGTGCAGTTTATTAAAATGCATTTGAATTTGTGTGTTCCATGCAATACGTGCAGTTCTTTAGTGGAGTTCACAATCAGTTTTTCCAAGCAAAGCAATTCAGTGAGAAGTTTGAATTGGGCATCTTGGAAAAGAGTTTTGTGCCAGAACAGCTGAGATGTACCAGCCAAACAGAGCACAAAAAGAAACAAGCAAAGTAAGCTTATATTCAACAGAAAGTCTTGGAGGCTGAAAACATTCTAAGGCTAAGTTAGCAGATTGAGTATTGTAATGAAGCCTTCAAAGTCTAGACTTGCAGAAGATTAGACTGTATGGAGGCAAGAAGCTTCCAGGCATAGGCCTAGGGATATTTAGACAGTGACATTTTGGGTTAAGTTCATGCCATGTATTTGTAAAGCTTGGGTATGGCTTTCATCTCCTTCCCTCTTCTGAAGAAATAAAAATAATATTTACAAGCTGCTACTGTAGTCTCAAAAATGTTGTTTGTAATGATTTCATAGAACAAACATATTACAATTATTTACACAGTATTGGATACTACTATGGACTCATAATACCAATGTATGTTCTTTAAAAATAATACACTGGCAGCTAAAGAGAGAGCACAGCATCTAAGTGGATCTGGGTTCAGTTCCTACACCCACAGGACAGCTCACAACCATGTGTATCTCCAGTTCTAGCAGATTTTATATTTTCCTCTGGTCTCTTCAGAAAAGAGATATGTACACAATATATATGAATATTTATATTTTATTATGTATAAATATATATTTATATTTTATATATGTTTATATGTGTTTATATAAATATATTTTTATATTTTATATCTATTTTTATATATAGGTACATTGGTAGAATACTCATTCACATAAAATAAAAATAAATCTACACCTAATAAAAAGATGATGCACCTTATTAAATTGATTAAGTTTATATAGGTGGTATACTTCTATCAAATTAACCAAGAGGCAAAATTACTAAGTGGATTATTAAAATGACTTAAAAATTCGATCATAGAATCATAAATCTTTAGAGTCAATGGGATACTTATATATAGAAACTTTTTATTCATAGTATTAATTTTTAATAGCAATACTCTCTGGTTACCTTTTATTATGTCACATTGAAATAAACAAAGAAAATAGTTCATTGAATTGATACTCAAAATAACTAATAATTTATGGAAACATCAATAAAGTAAATAATCTACTTGATAATGAGCATTCATACACAATATAGAACTTTAACAATATAAATTAAAATATTTATTTTTTAATTATCTCAAGACTTTCAACTTTCAATATGTTAATACAATGCAAATTAAACATATACTTAAAATGTTGTTGTGTGATGCACATATAACCATGAATATTTCTTAGGTATTTGCATGGTTCACAACTCTTTTCCTCACAATTTTCATCATATTCATTTGAGGTATTATTTCTCACTTTAGAGAGAATGATTGATCAGTTCTCTCTGAACAACCACCTGTTTCTGACTTTGAATACTAAATTACAAACATCTAGAAATACCGAGCTGGGTTTTTTGTT
>REGO01000619.1:674280-691672 GCA_010120015.1 Rhombomys opimus
TTTAATTTACAAAAATAAAAAAATAAAATAAAAATAAATTACTGAGGTGTTTAATTTTCTTTTTTTAATTAAATTTTCATTTTTAATATTAATTACATATTACTTTGTTTCCTAGCTGTAACCACCCTCTCTCATTCCCTCCAAATCCCACTCTTCCTCCCTCATCTCCTCTCTTGCCCCTCTCCAAGTCCACTGATAGGGGAGGTCCACCTCCCTTTCCATCTGACTCTAGCTTATCAGGTATCATCAGGACTGGCTGTATTGTCTTCCTCTGTGGCCTGGCTAGGCTGGTCGCCACTCAGGGGGAGGGGTGGTCAAAGAGTCAGCCACTGAGTTCATGTCAGATAGTCTCTGTTACCCTTACTAGGACATCCACTTAGATACTGAGCTGCCATAGGCTACATCTGAGCAGGGGTTCTAGGTTATATCCATGAATGGACCTTGGCTGGAGTATCACTCTCAGAAAAGATCCCTCTGCCCAGATATTTTGATTCTGTTGCTCTCCTTGTGGAGCTCCTGTACTCTTCAGGTCTTACAAACTCCAACTTCTTTCATATAATTCCCTGTATTCTACCCAAAGTTTGGTTATGAGTCTCTGCATTAGCTTTGATACACTGTTTGGTATAGTCTTTCAGAGAACTTCTGTGGTAGGCTCCTGTCCTGTTTCCTGTTTTTTCTTTCTTCCAATGTCCATCCTATTTGTCTTTCTAAGTGAGGATTGATATCATACCCACGGTCCTCCTTCTTGTTTAACTTCTTTAGGTGAACAGATTTTAGTATGTTTATCCTATACTATAGGTCTAGTATCCAATAAGTGAGTATATACAGTGTATGTCTTTCTGCTTCTGGGATGCTTCACTCAGGATGGCCTTTTCTGGATACCACCATTTGCCTGCAAATTTCATAATTTCCTTGTTTTTAATTGCTGGGTAGTATTCCATTGTTTAAATGTACCAAAATTTCTGTATCCATTTCTCCATTGAGGAACATATGGGTTGTTTCAATTTTCTGGCTACTACAAATAAAGCTGCAATGAACATGGTTGAACAAATGTCCTGGTTTTGTATTTGAGCATATTTTGGATATATGCCTAGGAGTGGTATAGCTGGATCTTGAGGAAGCACTATTCCCAATTATCTGAGAAAGCACAGGATTGATTTTCAAAGTTGTTATACCAGTTTATATTCCCACCAGCAATGGATCTAGGTTCCCCTTTCTCCATAACCTCCCCAGCATGTGTTGTCACTTGAGTTTTTGGTCTTAGCCATTCTGATGGGTATAAGGTGAAATCTCAAGGTTGTTTTGATTTGCATCTCCCAGATGGCTAAGGATGTTTTTGTTTGTTTGTTTGTTTTGTTTTGTTTTTTGTTTTTTTTTTAAGTGTTTTTCTGCCATTCTTTGTTCCTCTACAGAGAATTCTCTGTTTAGCTCTGTACCCCATTTTTTAATTGGATTACTTGATTTGTTGCTTTTTAACTTCTTTAGTTCTTTATATATTCTGGATATTAGCTTTCTGTCAGAAATACGGTTGGTGAAGATCCTTTCCGAGTCTGTACGCTGTTTCTTTGTTCTGATAATTGTGTCTTTTTTTTTAACAGAAGCTTTCAGTTTCATGACTTCCCAGTTATTGATTTTTGATCTTAGAGACTGTGCTAATGGTGTTTCATTTTCAATCTGTGAAAGGGAATATGAAAGTAAAAGTAAAGGTATTAGTTTTATTTATTTATTTATTTATTTATTGGTAAAATTTCCAGTCAACGTTCATACAGAT
Source organism: Rhombomys opimus (assembly GCA_010120015.1). Taxonomy (NCBI): domain Eukaryota; kingdom Metazoa; phylum Chordata; class Mammalia; order Rodentia; family Muridae; genus Rhombomys; species Rhombomys opimus. The sequence goes on from REGO01000619.1 coordinate 676,052, forward strand.
GAATTAGCAAGTAATTTAAATATGATAAACCCACTCCAATAAGGAAATATTATGTCAGAGACAGCCCTGGTTCAGTTGCTAGGGAGCACCCTTGGACACTGAACTGCCATGGGCTACATCTATGCAAAGGTTCTTGGTTATCTCCATGCATGGCCTTTGGTTGGAGTATCTGTCTCTGCAAAGACCCTTGCACCCAGATTTTGTGGTTCTGTTGGTCTTCTTGTGGAACTCCTGTCCCCTCCAGGTCTTTCTATCTCCCTCTTCTTTCATACAATTCCCTGTACTCTACCCAAAGTTTGACTATGAGTCTCAGCATCTGCTTCAATACCCTGCTGGGTAGAATTTTTCAGAGGACCTCTGTGGTAGACTCCTGCCTGTTCCCTGTTTCTTCCTTCTTCCAGTGTCTATCCTATTTACCTTTCTGAATGAGACTGAGCAACTTCCCTAGGGTCCTCCTTCCTGCTTGCTTCTTTAGGTGTACAGATATTAGTGTGTTTATCATATATTATATGTCTAATATCTACTTATAAGTGAGTATATAGCATGGGTTAACATAGTGAAAGTGGTCATCCTGCCAAAAACAACCTTCAGATTCAATGCAATTCCCATCAAAATACCAACACAATTCCTTACAGAACTTGAAAGAACTATTCTCAATTTCATAGGAAAAAAAAAAACAGAATAGCATAAACAATCATGTGCAATCACAGATTTTCTGGAGGTATCTCCATCCCTGATCTCAAGCTGTATTGTGGAGCAACAGTACCAAAAACAGCATGATACATGCATAGAAATAGACTGTTGGAACAATGGAATCTAATTGAAGATCCAGAAAAAAAAACCACACCTACAGATACTTGATTGTTGACAAAAAGCGAAAATCATACAATAGAAAAAGATAGCATCTTTGTTGGTATAATGTCTTTTGAAATGTATACACCTTACCTGTGTTCATTCAAGTGTTGATTTCACCCCTGCACCCTCTCGTTTCAATCTGAATATTGCATTGTGATAATTATTCTAAGCATCCTGTTTCAACTTTGTGTAAACAGGCCAAAATAAAGCAACTTGCCACAATGTTGTGCAAGAGGAAGAGCTGGAGCGCAGGAAATGAGTGGGAAGAGAAAGGGTGAGGCAGAGCTTGAAGAGCAGAGCTGGAGAGAGCTCTTGGAACAGCGTGGAGAGAATGAACCAGACCTAAGATTTCACAAAAAGCAATTATAATGGGTAAAATCTAAATGTTAGGAATCTATGAAGGCTTGGAGGTTTATGAGGGAGTAACTATTGCCCAGCATTGTGTTCTAGGTTATCTAAATCAATCCTAGTGTCTGTGTGGTGATTTGGGTATACAGCTCTTTAGGATTAACAGCAACATTAATAGAAGATATATCAATAATAAATATTAATCAACCACTTACAACACATCTTCATCAAGTGGTGCTGGTCTAACTGGATATCTACATATAGAAAAACACAAATAAACCCATATTTATCACCCTACACTAATCTAAAGTCCAATTAGATCAAAGACCTCAACATAAAACCAGACACACTAAATCTGTTAGAAGAAAAATTGGGGAAGAACCTTGACTTCATTGGCACAACAGACAACTTCTTGAACAGAACACCAACAGCAGAGGCTCTAAGATCAACAATCAATAAATGGGATCTTATGAAACTGAAAATCTTCTTTAAAGCAAAGGATACTGTCAAGAGAACAAATTGAAAGCCTACAGACTGGGCAAATTTTTTCACCAACCCTACATCTGACAGATGAATATATAATGAACTCAAGCAGTTAACCAATGACAAATCAATTAATCCACTTTTAAAATGGAATACAGAGCTAAACAGAGAATAGTCAATAGAGGAGTATCGAATTGAACAGAAATGCTCAAAAAAAAAAAAATCCTCAATATCCTTAGTCATCCAGGAAATGCAAAATGATGTTGAGATTTCACCTTACACCCATCAAAAATACGGAAATAAAAAATCTCAAGGCAAGACACATGCCGGAGAGGTTATGGTGAAAGGGGAACTGTCTTCCATTGCTGGAGGGAATGTAAACTTGTACAACCACTTTTGAAATCAGCCTGGCACTTTCTCAGTCATTTAAGAATAGTTCTGGCTATTACAAATAAAGCTGTTATAAACGTGGTTGAACAAGTATCCCTTTTGTGTACTTGAGCAAGCTTTGGGTATATACCTAGCAGTGGTATAGCTGGGTCTTGAGGAAGCACTATTCCTAATTGTCTTAGAAAGCGCCAGATAGCTTTCCACAGTGGTTGTACCAGTTTACATTCCCACCAGCAGTGGAGGAGGATTCCCCTTTCTCCACAACCTCTCCAGCATGTGTTGTCCCTTGAGTTTTTCATCTTGGCCATTCTGATGGGTGTAAGGTGATATCTCAGGGTTGTTTTGGTTTGCATTTCCCTGATGGCTAATGAGGATGAGCATTTCTTTAAGTGTTTCTCTGCCATTCGATATTCCTCTGTCAAGAATTCTCTGTTTATCTCTCTTCCCCATTTTTTAATTGGATTACTTGGTTTGCTGCTTTTCAGCTTCTTTAGTTCTTTGTATATACTGGATATTAGTCCTTTGTCAGATAAAGGGTTAGTGAAGATTCTTTCCCAGTCTGTAGGAAGACGTTTTGTTTTGATGATGGTGTCCTTTGTACTTGTACTAGCCAGAACCTGGAAACAACCCAGATGTCCATCAACGGAAGAATGGGTACAGAAATTATGGTATTTCTACACAATGGAATACTACTCAGCAATCAAAAAGGAAGAAATCATGAAATTTGCAGGCAAATGGTGGGATCTAGAAAACATCATTCTGAGTGAAATATCCCAGAAGGAGAAAGACAAATATGGTATATACTCACTTATATAGACCTATAAGATATGATAAACATAATGAAATCTATACACCTAAAAAAGATAATCAAGAGAGCAGACATGGGGTAAGATGATCAATCCTCGTTTAGAAAGACAGATGGGATGTGCATTGAACGCATGACAGGAGTCTACTGAGCGCATCTGAAAGCCTCTAACTAGCAGTGATTTCAAAGCAAAGACTCATGACCAAACCTTTGGCAGAGTACAGGGAATCATAAGAAAGAAGGGGAGTTAGTCTGATGGGGAAAGGATAGGAGCTCCACAAAGACCAAATATATCTGGGCACAGGGTCTTTTCTGAAACTGACACTCAACCAAGGACCATGTATGGATATAACCTAGAACCTCCGCTCAGATGTAGCCTGTGGTAGCTCAGTAACCAATTGGTTTCCCAAAGTGAGGGGAACAAGGACTATTTCTAACAGGATCTCAATGAAGATACCTGATAAAACAGGATCAGATGAATGGGGGGAGGTCCCCCCCTATCAGTGGACTTGGAAAGGGGCACAGTGGTGATGAGGGAGGGAGGGAGGGACTGGGAGGGAATGAGGGTTCAGGGCATGGCTGGAATACAGAATTAATAAAATGTAACTGATAAAAATAAAATTAAAAAAAAGAAATTATGTAAAATAAGGTCAAAAAAAAGAATATTAGTCAATAATTTTTTCATGTTTTTATTACAATCTTCTTTCTTAATCTTAGTTGTGGATGTTAGTTAAAAAACATAAGCATCAATTTGTACTCATCCTGTTAAAAACTATTATGTGTAACTTCCATATTTGAATTTAATTTGTTTATTTAAATTGTCATCGTCTAGAAAATGGTGATCACAAACGGTTTTCCAAGTGTAGTTGTTGTACTACACTTGGAAAACATAGAAAAAAAAAGAATAGTTCTACTTCCAGATCCAGCTATAACACTCCTAGGCATATTTCAGAAAGATACTCAACTATACTAGGACATTTGCTCAACTATGTTCATAGTAGCTTTATTCATAATAAGCAGAATCTGGAAACAACCTAGATATCCCTCAACTGAATAATGGATACGGAAATTGTGTTACATTTACACAATGGAATACTACTCAGCAGAAATAAATAAACAATCAAACAATAAGGAAATCCTGAAATTTAGGGAAATGGATGAACTAGTAAAGATCATCCTGAGTGAGGTAACCCAGAGGCAGAAGACACATGCAGTATACAGTCACTTATAAGTAGATCTTAGCCATCTAATATACAATAAACATACCTAACATCTATAGTCCTAAAGATGCTCAACAACAAGGTGGAAGTTGGGGAAGAGGCTTAATCCTCATTCAGAATATCAAACAGGATAGATATCAGAAGTAGGAGAAGACAGGGAACAGGAAAGGAGCCCTACACAGAGGGCTTCTGAAAGTCTCTACCTATGAGGATATTAAAGCAGATGCTGAGATTCATAGCCTTACTTTGGGCAGAGCGTAGGAATCTTATGGAAGAACTGGGAGATAGAAAGTCCTTGAGTGGACAGGGGTTCCATAAGGAGAACAACAGAGAAATTTTGGGCTCAGTTAAAATCTGCAATACTAAATTAATTTTTGGGTATCCAGTAACCAAAGTGTATTGTGTTTTTGAAGTGGTGATTTACCATCTATTTCTGATGGACATCCAAGAACAATTGAAATTATTTATTTTGGCTGGGGACCTCCGCAGCCTCTCTGTCCAATATTTCATAGAAAAATATACCATGCCTTCAACGGGACTTTTTATATAACTTATGGTTACTTGGAGCAACATCATCTACTCATCCAGGACACTTCATTCCAAAATGTCTTTATTCCCATTAAAAATGAGTTGTTTACTTGTCAGGAGCCATGGTGCAGCTATCTTGGAATGTTGCTGCTAACTCAGCTTCAACTTTGGCCATTTTAAACTTGTTTTTCTACCATCAGGACGTTTTTGTAAAGAAACTGTCTCTTCAGAGACAGTTCCACTAACTCTTGACATGAGTCATAAGGAAGTTGGCAGAGCAATATAAGAAACTTAGAGCTAATTTTTACTCTTTGTCTTCATACATGTTATGTAAGCTGTTCTTCAGTATATAAGGAGCTTGGAGAAAAATAAATTTGGCTTCATATCTCATGAAGTTCTGAGTGTGCTTATTTCATTTTTGTTTTCTTTTAATCCTCACTCCCTTAGTTGTGATCTCCGTTGACTGACTGAGTGGGCTTGCTATTTTATTTTTTATGAATGTTTGTATTCATGTAGGGATATGAACCACTTGCATGATGGGTATCCAAGAACACAAGAAAATAGTGTTATGTCCTTCGGAACTGGAACTGTCAGCAGTTATTAACCACAATGTGGGTGCTGTGAACTAAACTCATGTCTTTTGCAAGAGGAGTAGATGTCATTATCCATTGAGAACTTTATGTAGCCCCTTTTCTACTCTTAAACGTATTTTAAGTAGAGCACAAAGTAATAGATTTTAATTTTTTTATACATTTTTTGTTAGCTCTCTGGTCATTTCACTTTGCACTCTCATTACACAATCCTGTATTAAGGATTTCAATCCACTTTCAAACTCACAGTATCACTTCTTAAAATATTTTATTGATCCTTTCTAAGTTAGAATATTTTGTGTGTATTGCTGAAATGTGTTTTGAAAAAATAGTTCTCTTTTCTATGTTTCTGGAATGGATTAGATTATTAAATTTTACCTACCTCTAAATATGTTGCAAGTGTAGCTGCTATGTCACATGTGCATCAGTGGGTGACAGAGAAGAGAGAGGTTATGTCTATGCTCAGTGTTCCAATCTGTGAACAACTGACTGATTAATAATCTAACATTCCCAGAAAAAATCAAGCCTGAGACAACCGCCAGTTTAGCACCCACGATCCCAGACATGGAGCTAGCATGCGATGACCACCAGTCCAGTACCACTTAGGTCCAAACAAGCATTCAGGGAAAGGAGAAAGCCATAGATTAAACACCACCTGGAGTCAAAGCCAGAGACTTGAAGGACACTACCTGTGAACATGATTCCTCGTTGGGAATGGGCCCCAGACAGACAACAGAATATGGTGTTACAAGAGTAGCCCAGGTGAGGAACAAGGCCAGGATAATCACCAGTCCAATATCATGGGGCCTGGACAGCAGGCTGGTGTGTGATGACCACCAGTCAGGTGCCATGTAGGTATAGGGAGAGAGAGCCCTGAGATCATCAGAGAAAGAGAACAGCCCTGGACCCTCACGTCCTGTAGCATTCGGAAGTGAGAGGCCTGACCTCACCTAGGAAGCATAGTACACCTGTCCATAGATGTGGTGATTGCAGTTGAGCCAGCCCTAAGGGCATTAGTGTGGGAAAGCTAGCTCTGCCTCTCATCTGCTGTGTGGTAGCATCAATGAAATTCCTTCCCCTTACTTTAGCCCTCACCTCATGTAGTGGGAGGTTAGCTTTTCCCTTCTGTGGACATAAGAGCCAGAGAGCTAGTCCAGCCAAACAACTGTAGCAGCATATGGGAAAGCAAACCCTACACCTCACTTGGGAAACACAGTAGAGCTAACCCTGGTGGCAGACGTATGGGTGTATGGTAGAAGAGCTAGTCCTGCAACTTGTCTGCAGCTTGGTGACATGGGAGAGGGGGAGATGCCCTCTCCTACTCTCAATCCTTGCCACCTATGTCAGGTAGGAGAGTTGGCCCTGGAGTCATAAGAGTAGCAGAGCTGTCCCTGCCCCTCATTTGTTGCAGCACTTGGGAGAACAGTCCCTGCACCTTACGAAGGCAGCCCAGTAGAGCTGGCTCTGGAAATGAGGATTTTGGGTGAACTGGCTTCAAGGGTCTGAGCATGGGAGAGCTGGCAGTACTCTTGTCTGCTGTGTGGTAGCTGAGTTGAGGGAGAAATGCCCTGTTCTCCTTCCTTTTCCCTGGGTAGCATGGTAGAGTTAGTCTTCCTTGTGGGGGTTGCAGATGAGCCAGACTGATGGCATGAGAGTAGGAGAGCCATCCCATTCCCTTGCCTGCTGCAACAGTTAGGAGAGTGGGTTTTGTACCTTGCTTGGACAGCACAGTAGAGCCGATTCTGATGGCATGGGAATGGATGAACCACAGCATAGAGGATGCTAGCAGGAGAGCTGATTCTGCTTCTTGGTGGTGGGTCAATCTTGGCTGGCCAGGAGAGCTTGTTCCGGTGATATGGCTGTGGGAGAGCTGCTGGACTGATCAGCTCAGATATCTCTCAGACCCAGATCAAGAGCTTTTAGTTGGCCCACTTTAACATTTAGCCCATTTGATAAACTTCTGAAATGTGTGAAGGGACCAGTCTTACAGATAGAAAACTCTAGGATCTCTATGATAAAGAGCAACAACAGGTTTTCTGAGAGGAGTCCCGATGTGGTTCCTGTATTTATAGTGTAGCAGAAACCAGAGGCCTTGTACCAGACCAATAACTCATTCCAATGAGCATTTACAAGCAAAGAATTATGGGCAAGAGGGTATAGTATGAGACAGAGTGACACATTACAACCTTCACAATGAGTGTTTTTTTTTTCCTCTGTTGTGGGACAGAAGTTGCAAGGGTGGAGGGTGAGTATGAGGGGAGGGGTAAATTAGTGGGATTGGGGTATATGACGTGAAACTCATAAAGTAAAAGAAAATTAAAATTAAGGTACAACAACATCCTTAGATTAGGCAGTACTTAAAAGATGGATAAAGAGATCTTACAATAAGTGAAAAATATGATAAAATGATCTTATTCAAGTAAGTAAAGGTATCATTAAATGTGTCAGAATAAATTTATGTATTATGTCCTTTTATATGAAATATTGAATATATGAATAAGTTCTATGAGAGTCTTGAAATTTTCATATGATTTTATATGATACAAAAAATTAGGCAAAAATGACCTTTTCCTTGAAAAAGGGGAGTTAATGTAATTCAGTATCAGTGGAAATTACTTGGAGAAAAGGAGAAAACTCCAGTTCCAGGAATCAGATCTATAAGCTTTTGGTTGTTTTGTAGTTTTCTGATATTTTTTTACTGAAATTTTCTCCAGCGGAAAACAATTGCCTATAGTTTCTTAGAAATAGGAATTCAAGAACATCTTTCAACATCTGTAGTGGAAATTTGACTGCTCTGATCTTATACTAGCCTTTGCAGGCAACAACAGCCACTGTTCAGTGTTTATCTGTTCAATAATATTGCCACATGTATAATTTACTGCTTCACAGAAAACTTTCCCAACTTCTGGCCATTAGTTTTAACTTAATTGTTTATCTAATGATTGAAAATTATTTTTGTGCTTGCTTATATTTATTCAGTTGTACTCTTTGTTTCTTCAAATGCATTCTTTTCTTATCACTCCCGTACCTGGGTATTCATGTTTTATCAACTAAAAATATCTTATTTCTCACATTCCTAACCATCTCTGTTTCTGTTTTGATTCTCTGTCAACGTTTCTTATTCCGTTTTATAAAAAGTATTATATAATGTTGATACATTAGATGTATTTTAGTGATTTTTTTCTTTGTTCTCCTTTCATACAATATTTCCTGACTGCTGCTCCCCCTTCCCACCGGTGCCCAACTCACTTCTCCTCTACCCTATGGCTACTGATTCTCCTACTTCAGAAAAGAGAAGATTCCCAATGATACCAACCAAACACAGCATTACAATAAGATTAGGCATAAACCCTCATATCAAGGTTTGATGAGGCAACCCAGTAGGGGAAAAGAGTCCCAAGAGCAGGACACAAAGACAGAGACTTTGGAGAAAAAAAACAAAACAGCTAAACAACTATAGCATATATGCATAGAAACTAGTGCAGAGCCAAATAGGCTTCATGGTTTTGTTTTCATTCTCTCTGTGTCCCTATGAACCCTGCTTAGTTGATTTTGTGAAACATGTACTCCTGATGTTTTTAATTCCTCTGATTCTGACAATTCTTCCTCCTCTTCTTCGGTGCACCTCCCAGAAAGCTCTCTAATGTTTGGCTATGGATCTTTGTACCTGCTTTAATTAGCTGCTGGAGAAAGACTTTCTGAATATATTCATCAAAGCACCAATCTATAAAATAATATTATTAGGAATAATTTCTATTTTTTGCTTATTCTTTATTTTTTTGTCTTCTTTGGTTCGACCCTATATTTCTATATCTTGGACATTTAGGTAGTGACAGGCATTACTCAGCTGTTAGAAGCAAAGGGTAGGTTGACATCCAAGATGGCAGTGCCAGGAGGACACTCTTTCTGACCAGCAGCACAGCAGGATCTACACAGTGACCAGCAGACAGAACTCTGGGCTCTAAAACACCATTGATTGTGTTTCCCAGGTGAGAGGAAACCCCACGGTGTGGGATTCAATCAGCTTCAGATCACCAAGCTAAATCAAGGAACAGTTCCCAGATCCCACCAGGCACTCAGGCAGAGCCACACGCTGCCATTATGGTCTGATCACTGTCCCAGACTAAACTGTGGACCTCACAACATCAGAGAATGGGATTTCTTGTCAAGAGAAAACCCTACAGTGCAAGAAGTGATCAGGATGGAACTTAGATCACCAGATAATCCCTGGAAAAAGCCCCTGGTCCGGTGGGCGCCCAGGCACCAGCCCAAAGTGGGGTGCTTAGCTGCAAACGCAGAGTCCTGACTACACACATAACTCACCAAACAAGACAGAACATAGGGTCTCAGGGCATCAGAGACTGAGTTTTTCTGTTGGGTCAAAGCCCACAGTGAGGGGAAGAACAAGTCTGACCTTGGAGCACTCAGCCGATATCTCCCTCCATCCCCCAAAGAAAGTTCTTGGGAAAAGTTCCTGGGTTGCTGCAAGTGCCCAGGCTCCCAGTCACCAGCAAGGCAGAGCCACATGTCTGTGCCTGCTTGCTCTACTTGCCATCCTAGACTGACCTGCAGACTCCCAAACACCAGAGACTCAAGGAAAACATCGGTTCCAACCTTCAGGACACCCAGCTCCAGAAAAGTTTCTGGTTTCCCACAGGCTCTAGGCTCTGGCCTTCTACTGCACACATGAGTGTTGTACTCACCTGCCACTGATTACAGCTAGGGTACTGGAACACAACACTGCAACCTCAGACCTACAAAAGCATGAGAGCCATTGGAGCACCATCAGTTACTCTTCCAAGGTGCAACCAGTTACAACTAGCAAAAATAACAAAACCATGGACTTTGCGGGTCTTCACAAGGGCTGCAACTAGCAAGTACAGCTTAGTAGCAGCTGCAGCTCACTAAATTCAGAGCAAGAACACAGCAGCAGGGAAGCCTTCTTTAGGAATTCTCTTGATGAGAGGAGAGTCTTCCAGAACACCACAGTAACCACACAGGTCCATATGCCTGAGGTGAACTGTGACAATTCCTGAGAAGCACCACCATTCAGTTGACCATATTTAAAAATGTGAGGAGATCTCTTCAGAACCCTGCCAAGGGAATTCTCCCACCCCAGGACTCCAGCAGGCACATGAAATTAACAGACAACACCTGAGATGGACAGATGGGTAGAGGCCAGCATCTAAGCACAACCAACAAAACGCAAAGCAGTATGGCATCCCCCAAACCCAAGTATCTAGGGGCACGTAGTCCCAGACACCATAAATAAGTAAAATTTAAGAAGATGACCTTATATCTATGCATATGAAAAGGTTAATGGAGGAAGAAAATAAAATGTGTGAAGAATTAGAGGAAGATAAAATCAAACAGAATATGGATGTCCCTAAAGAAATACAGGAAGATGCATCCAAACTGTTAGTGGCTTTCAGAGAGGAAATGATTAAATCACTGAAAGAAATAAAAGAAATAGAGGAGTGTTCAATCAAACACCTGAAGGAATTGAAGGAAAAACAAGAAAACACATATAGACAGATGTAGGAAATAAATAAAACGATTCAAGATCTGAGGACAGAATTGGAAAAATTAAAGAAAACACAAAGGGAGGAAATCACGGAGAGGGAAAACTTAGGAAAGAAAATAGGAACTTAAGAGGTAAGCATAATCAACAGACTACTAGAGATGGAAGAAAGAATCTCAGGTGTGGAAGATACAATGGAGGAAATCGATGTATCCATCAAAGAAATTATTAAATCTAAAAAATTTTTGACACAAACCATCCAAGAAATCCAAGACAACATGAAAAGACAAAACCTAAGAATAGACAGGGGGACAAGATGGCAGTGCCAAGAGAACACTGCTTCTGAGGAGCAGGACAACATTTACCGTACAGCGACCAAAAGACTGAACTCTGGACCTTAAAACAACAGCAATCGTGTTTTTCAGGTGAGAGGAAACCCCCACAGCGTGAGAATCAGTCGGGTCCACTCTCAGTTCACCCAACCAGAACTCAGAAGAGATCCCAGGTCACTCAGGAACTAGGTTGCCAGACTAGAGACACACACCTGCATGTCCTGATCACCTTCCCAGGCTGAACGGTGGGCACAAAAACATCAGAGACTGGGAGTACTAGTCGTGAGAAAAACCCACAGGGAAGGAAGACAACAGGACTGGCCACAGGTCACCCAGTCTTTACCTGAAAAAGGCTTCTCAGACCAGTGGGTACAAGCCGCCATCACTGAACTGGGCTCAAGCCCCAAGCACAGACAGTTGTTGTGTGCTCAGCTCTCTGGCACAGACAGAGCTGTGTGCCCCAGTGCAACAGAGACTGGGAGTCCTTGTCAGGAGAAAACCCCACAGGGAAGGAACGAAATGGTACTGAATTGGGTCACCCAGGCTTTAGCTGGAAAAGGTCTCGCAGACCAGCTGGTACAAACCTCTATCAGTGAACTGGGCTCCAACCACGAGCACAGAGAGTTTTTGCTTGCCCAGTTCTCTGGCACAGACATAGCTGTGCACCCCAGGGTAACAGAGACTGGGAGACCCTGTCGGGAGTAAACCTCACAGGGAAGGAAGGAAACTAGGACCCGATTTAGGTCATCCAGTATATCTCTGGAAAAGGTCCCGCAGACTGGCGGGTGATGGTGCACGCCACCAGCCCAGAGACCTGCTCTGTACCAACTATTCCTCACAGACAGAATTGTGTGCCCAGGGCACCAGAGACTTAGTCACTGTCAGTAGAAATCCTCACAGGGAACAAAACAAAGGGGGCAGACTTAGGCCGACCAGTATATCCCTGGAAAAGATCTCACAGACTGGCCCAACCCAGGGACCTGCTGTGCACCAGATAGCCTGCTGTTACTAGGAGAGCAGTACTCACCCTCCACAGATTACTGCTTGGGTACTGGGGCACAGAACCACAACTTCAAACCTACAAAAGCCCAGGATCCCCAAGATCAACCCCCAGATACTGCTCCAAGAGGCAGCCAGTTATCCCTAATTAAACTGACCAAACAACAGGACACTAAGGTTACAGCAGCAGCTCACTCAATTTACAGCAAGAAACCCAAAAGCAGGGCAGCTGTCTCCAGGACTTCTCTGGGTAAGAGGAGAGCACTCTTGACTAACAAAGGCCACAGTTATCACACAGGTCTCAATGCCTCAGGTGAGCTGTGGCAAATCCTGAAAAACACCGGCCGTACAGTGACCATACCCAAAAAGGTAGGAGGCTTCCTTCAGGAAAAACCATCTTCCTGCCAAGAGGATTCTCTCCACCACAGGATTCCAGGAACCACCAGAAACTAACTCCAAACACCTAAGATAGCCCAATGGGTAGAGACCAGCAGAAAAGCTCAACCAACAAAAGACAGAGCAATATGGTATCTCCAAAACCCAGTTATCCAGGGGCAAGCAGCCCTGGAAACCCCAGCATAACTGAAATTCAAGAAGATGACCTAACATCTATGGTCATGAGGAGGATAACAGAGGAAACAAATAAAATGTGTAAAGACCTAGAGGAAAATAAACTCAAACAGATTATGGCCATCCACAAAGAAACAGAGGAAGACAAAAACCAAACAGATTATGGCCATCCATGAAGAAATAAAAGAAGATAAAGAAAAACAGATTATGACCATCCGTAAAGAAATACAGGAACTTGCAGCCAAACAGTTTGTGGCCTTTAGAGAGGAAATGTTTAAGTCACTGAAAGAAATAAAAGAAACAGGATTGTTCAAACAAACAGCTGAAGTAATTTAAGGAAAAAACAGGAAAATACAGTCAGACAGGTGAAGGAAGTCAACAGAACCGCTCAAGATCCGAAGATAGAATTGGAAAAATTAAAGAAAACACAAATGGAGGAAATTGTGGAGAGAAAGAACTTAGGGAAGAAAACAGGAACTACAGAGGTTAGCATAACCAATAGAATACAAGAGATGGAAGAAAGAATCTCAGGTGTGGAACATACAATGGAAGAAATAGATGTATCTGTCAGAGAAAATGTTAAATCTAAAAAATTCTTGACACAGACAGTCCAAGAAATTCAAGACAACATAAAAAGAAAAAACCTAAGAATAATAGGAATAGAGGAAAAAGAAGAATCCTTCCTCCAAGGCCCAGAAAATATTTTCAACAAAATCATTGAAGAAAATTTCCCAACTTAAAGGAGAGGCCTATAAGAATACAAGAGGCCTACAGAAATCCCAATAAATTAGACCAGAAAAGAAAATATTCTTGCCACATAATAATCAAAAAACTAAGTATACAGAACAAAGAAAAAATACTAAAAGCTACAAGGGATAAAAGCCAAGTAAAATATAATGGCAAACCCATTAGAATCACACCTGACTTTTCAACAGACACTATGAAATCCAGAAGGGACTGGACAGATATCATTCAGAACCTAAGAGAACACAGATGTCAGTCCAGGCTACTATACCCAGGAAAACTCTCAATCTTCATAGACGGAGAAAACAAGATATTCAATTAAAAAAACAAATTTCTCAGAAAGAAGGAGAGGAGGACCGCCCCTATCAGTGGACTTGGGGAGAGGCATGCATGCAGAAAGGGGGGGAGGGTGGGACCGGGAGGGGAGGAGGGAGGGACTTATGGGGGGATACAAAAGGAATAAAGTGTATTTAATAAAAGTTAAATAAAAAATTAAAAAAAAATTAAAAAAAAAAACAAATTTCAAGAATACCTACAGAAAAATCCAGTGTTACAGAAGACACTAGAAGGGAAAATACAACCCAAGAAATCTAGCTACTTTCAAGAAAGCACAGGAAATAATTAACCTCACTACAGTAAAACAAAAAGCAACCAAGCACACAAACTGATGACAACAGCCAACATCAAAATCAAAGGATCTAATAGCCACTGGTCATTTATCTCTCTCAACATCAATGGACTTAATTCTCCAATAAAAAGACACAGACTAACAGAATGGATATGTAAACAAGACCCAGCAATCTGTTGCATACACGCAACACACCTAAGTTACAAAGATAGACATTACCTGAGGATAAAGTGTTGGAAGACAGCTTTCCAAGCAAATGGACCCAAGGAGCAAGCAGGAGTAGCCATTCTAATATCTGATAAAATAGACCTTCAACCAAAATTAATCAAAAGAGATTGGGAAGGACACTTCATACACATCAAGGGAAAATTCCACCAGGAAGACATCACAGTCCTAAACATATATGCCCCAAATACAAGGGCACCCACATTTGTAAAAGAAACATTGATAAAACTTAAACCACACATAGATCCTCACACATTAATAGTGGGAGATTTCAACAACTCACTCTCAACAAAGGACAGATAAACAAAATTGAACAAAGAAACAATGTCTTTAACAGAGGTCATGAATCAAATGGACCTAACAGCCATTACAGAACCTTACACCCAAACACAAAAAAATTTAACCTCTTCTCAGTACCTAATGGAACCTTTTCCAAAATAGGTCACATATTTGTCACAAAGCTAGCCTCAAGAGAAAATTGAAATAATCCCTTGTATCCTAACTGATCACCATGGAATAAAGCTGGATCTAAACAACAGAAATAGCAAAAGCCTACACACACAGGGAAAGTGAACAACTTACAACAAAATAACATCTGGGTCAGAGAAGAAATAAAAAAAAGAAATTAAAGTCTTCCTAGAATTCAGTAAAAATGAAGGCACAACATACCCAAACTTGTGGGACACAGTGAAAGCAGTGCTAAGAGGAAGGTTCATAGCACTAAGTGCCTTCAAGTAGAAATTCGAGAGAACTTATTTAAGCAACTTAATGGCTCACCTAACAACCCTAGAAAAAGAAGAAGCAGACACACCAAAAAGGAGTAGATGGCTGGAAATAATCAAACTCAGGGCTAAAATCAATCAATTAGAAACAAATAAAACAATTCAAAAATCAATGAAACTAAGAGCTGCTTCTTTGAGAAAATCAACAAGATCGACAAACCCTTAGCCAAGCTAACTAAAAGGCAGAGAGACAGCATCCAAATCAATAAAATCAGAAATAAAAAGGGGGACATAACTACAGACACTGAGGAAATCCAAGCAATCATTAGGACTTACTTCAAAAGTCTATATGCTAATGAGGTTGAGCATTTCTTTGTTTCTCTGCCATTCGATATTCCTCTGCCTAGAATTCTCTGATTAGCTCTGTTCCCCATTTTTAATTGGATTACTTGGTTTGCTGCTTTTCAGCTTCTTTAGTTCTTTGTATATACTGGATATTAGTCCTCTGTCTGATAAAGGGTTACTGAAGATTCTTTCCCAATCTGTAGGCAGTCGTTTTGTTTTGATGAAAAGCTTTACAGAAGCTTTTCAGTTTCATGAGGTCCCATTTATTGATTGTTGCTCTTAGAGCCTGTGCAGTTGGTGTTCTGTTCAGGAAGTT